>CANYCX010695969.1:0-10069 GCA_948193385.1 Breynia disticha f. nivosa
GCAATTTGGCAGACCTAAAATATAGTGAGTCTTATTTTAATTTTTTAATATCTATTTAATTGACATGAAATTATAATTATAATATAATAACTACAATTTCAATAGGAAAATGATTCTTGAAAAATTAATGATCATCTTTTATTTAGTTTGGGTCTTACTAAAACACCATCATCAAATAAGCCAAAACAAACCAATAATCTGCAAAATAAAAGCACTAGCAAACCCGCTTTTACTCGTGTTTTTTCTTTCTTCAGATAGACCCATAATTAATTTTATCCCTTTCTTTTTTCTTATACTCTATTCTTCAATCTTGGATGTACGCAGAATTTTCTTAGTCTTTATTTAATCAATTTTTGGTATTATTCTTTTTTTGTATGTTTGTTGTTATAGAACATTATTGATTGCATTCTTCATGGTTGTTTTATTTCTTCAAGAGCCATTATTCTTCGCTAAAGATTGTTTCTTCATCAATCACCAAAGGTTGTTTCTTAGTCAAAGATTGTTTCCTCGTCAAAGATTGTTTCTTTGTCAAAGACTGTTTCTTTTTCAAAGAGTGTTTCTTCGTCAAAGACTATTTCTTCGTTAAAGACTGTTTCTTTGTCAAACATTGTTTCTATTATTTTCTTATGGAATGTGTATTTTTTTGTTTCAAGTATGTCTTCTACAAAAAAATCTCTCTTTCAACAAGCGATTAGTTATAAGGATACTTCTTTGAAGAGTAAAGGTGATGAGATTCTTCAGAGATGTTTAAAAAAGACCTCTTTTGAGTGGAATGATATGTATGATGAAGATTATTCTTCTCGAAGCGTTATCAAAATTTTCATGTTTGAGAAGATGTAATTCGTCCCACAAGAAGACTGGTCAAGAGTGAGAGAGATTGTCATCTTCTTCATCCTTCCATGAAAAAAGTTTTGATGGAGAAAATATGAATTTAGAGCCTTGCTTGCTTAATTCAGATTCTATTACCATGCATGGCGTTGCTCACAGGCTTCTTTTTTTTCATTCTTCCCCAAATGAGAAGTCTTATTTCAATCGTGATTTCAAGGCTAACATGGATGTATGTGTGACTAAAATTGCCAAGGTGGCTAAACATTTGGTTGTGATAGCATTGAAGATTATTTACAAAATCAAGAAATGTTCGGGGAGGAACTTTATGCTTTATGTAGAATTGAAGACACTTAAAAATATGTATGATGCCTTAATGGAGGAACACAAGGGAGTTGTAGCTTTTTATGAGGAGAAGAATACTCAACACATACTCGAACTGGTAATGAGTAAAACAATGGTAGAGAGGTTAAAGACCATATGTGAGATGGAGTTCAATTCCATAGAGAAAACTTATTGGGATGATAAGAAGTCTCGAATAGCTTATCATAAAGTTGAAAAGATCTTATTTGTTGAAAGTAAAGTACGAGATTATCGTAAATCTAAAGAGAGTGTTTTAACCTCAAGATAGATTATGGTCTTGGCTTTATGAAGATTGGCTTCTACAAGGTATGTCACCTTTTAGAGCAACAGAGAGGTTAATCTTTTCCTAGTTGGCATACACTCTTGAGATAGAGAAGGTTGATCCTACTGACTAGTGTGAGTTACACTATACTCCTAATGAACTTAATATAGAGGCTTTTCTTGCTTCACAGTTGTATGATAATTTATCTAACTTAGAAGGGCCTTGGATAGTGGAGAGCACGGTTGCCTAAAAGAAAGAGAGACTTTTTTCGCCTTGGAGGACTTGGATGATGATGATGATGATGTTCCTCCTTCTCCTGATGCTGTAGCAACTTAGTTATATATTTTTTATTGTTTTTCATTTTTAGGTGTCAGTTATATATTTTGCTCCCTATTCAATGAGAAAGACTTAAAGAAATTTTGAAATCTTTGTTTTCTAATGATTGAGCAATCTAGTTGACTGTGCATTCTTTTACTTTTCAATTGCATATTCTTTATATATGATGATGAATTTTTTCGTCTATTATCTCTCACACTTGAAAGTTAAATATCAACAATGAAAATATAAAACACGATCCTTACTCAATTATGATAAGTCTGTGACTTTCTACTTGCATCAATTTGTGATAGCAAGTTCACAATTTCTACTTGTTCTTCTCGTTATTCATTAGTTTGACAAGTCCAAAGAGTTTCTACTTGCATCATTATGTGTTGGCGAGCTCTTCAGATTTCTAATTGTCTTTTATATTTCTTTGATTCGACAAGTCCAATAGTTTTTACTTGCTCTTTGGCGAGCTCTTGAATTTCTACTTGTCTTCCTTTATTTTGACAAGTCCAAAGCTAGAGATTTCTAGTTGATTTAAATAAGTCTCTGATTGGAGAATTTCTTTCTAATTCTTTATTAAGACAAGTATAAATCCAGGGATTTTTACTTGATTAAACAAGTTCCTGATCAAAGGATTTCTACTTGTTCCTTCATTAAGACAAGTCCAAAGCCAGGGATTTCTACTTGATTAAATGATTTTCTGAGTAGAGGATTTCTACTTGTTTCCTCATTAAGATAAGTCCAAAGCCAGTGATTTCTACTTGATTAAACAAGTCCCCGATCAGAGCATTTCTACTTGTCAATTCATTAAGACAATTCCAAAGCTAGAGATTTGTACTTGATTAAACAAATCCTTAATCAGAAGATTTCTACTTGCCTATTGACAAGTCCAAATTTAGGGATTTCTACTTGATTTAACAAGTCCCTGATCAAAGAATTTTTACTTGTCTCACTGCATTTTGAAAAGTCTAAAGCCAAAGATTTCCACTTGATTTAAACAAGTCTCTAATCAAAGCATTTTTACTTGTTCCTTGATTACCATAAGTCCAAAGCTAGGGATTTCTACTTGATTAAACAAGTACCTGATCAGAGGATTTCTACTTACCTTGATATGATTTTTACGACAAGTCTAAAGCCAAATATTTTTACCTGATTTAAATAAGTCCCTGATCAGAGGATTTATATTTATCAATTCATTAAGAAAATTCCAAAGCCAGGGATTTCTACTTGATTATACAAGTCTTGATTAGAGGATTTCTACTTGTTTCTTCATTAAGACAAGTTCAAAGTAAGAGATTTCTACTTGATTAAACAAGTCCCTGATTAGAGGATTTCCACTTGTTTCTTCATTAAGATAAGTCCAAAGCCAGATATTTTTACTTGATTTAAAAAATCACTAATTAGAGTATTTTTACTTGTTTCATTGTTAAGAAAAATCTAAACGTAGACATTTTTACTTGGTTTACACAAGTTTGTGATCAGAGGGTTTTTATTTGCTTTGATATGATTTTAACAAGTCCTCGAGTTTTTACTTGCATCTCAGTAAGCTCAAGGATTTCTACTTATCTTCTTTTTTTGGCAATAGTGGATCTCATACTTTTAAGTGTTCTAAGTATAGGTTTATTTCTCCACTTCTATTGATGATTCCCTCTAAGGTCTAACACTTATGTGAGGATGCATATGCTTGATGTAGTAATAACATGGCATAATTCACACTTATAATAAAAATAGAATTCAAATATGTTCAATATTATTCATCTCTAATGAGATTGTAATGCAATATAGCTATACTATAATGGTGGTTCACCATCTCTATGTCTATTAGAGTCATCTACTTTAACTCTAACATTTTGAAGCTTTCTTTCCCTAAATAAGACTTCAATCAGGTTCATCAAATCTTAGCATCTCTTAGTAGGGTGTCCAAACGTTCTATAAAGATCATAATATGTGTCTGTGTCTTTTCCTAGCATCATTTCTGTCTTGGGTGGAAAATAAATGAGTCCTGGTATTAGTGACAAACTTTTTCTCTAGGTTTATTTAAGGAGGTGTAGTTTTCAACTTTAGCTTCACAAAACTACTAAAGTTAATTCTCTTGTCACCTCTTACTGAGGACTTCTCTAATATGCACTTTCTCTCATTTTCCCTGTCTTCTCTAGAGGAACCTACGATCCTCAACATTTTTGCTTGTGCTACATACTTATTAGTCAAAATGAATAAGTTAGATAAGGTCTTAGGTTGCTCGAGTGACAAAGACTTTTGTAACTCTACTGATGTTGTTCCTTATAGCATCATTGCAACTGTAACTCCAATTTGTAACTAAATCTGTCAATGTATTGTCATAAAGGCTCTTTCTCTTCCCGCTTAACACTTAGCAAATAAATGGCTTCTTTTCTTCTTTTACAAGTGATTATAAATGTGTTGACGAATATCTTCTTCAACTTGGTAAAGGAAGACATTGAAGCTTCACCTCAGTTGTTGAACTAATCATCTACCACATCTTTCAACGTGATTGAGAAAGCCCTGCACATTATTGAGAAAGCCATTCTATTATTTCATTAGTGAAAGCGACTTTGGTGTCACTTGATTCCTCAATTTTTCCTTGAGCTTCTTGCCAGCCTGGATACTTTCAACGAACTTCCTCACATCACTAACTTCTTTGGTGATGAACATTGAATGTTCTCTTAGCTTTGTTGTTTTCACTCCTCCATGAGAGCACTCTACATTTCTTGGCATCTTGGTGGTCTTTAGAGAGGAGTCTTTTCTTTCTCTCTAGTAGTCTTTTGTCTTCCAACGCGAAAGTGTATCTCGCCTTCACCCATAGTTGTCTACTCACATCAAATATCAGGTTGGCTCCCCAAATGTGTTTCTTACCCTTCAACAGCATCAGTTGAAATATCATGTGGCAGATTCTCTATCGCGCCCAAATTTGTAAAGTTCATTTTTTATTTAACATATGATTTTAGCAACTATTATTTTTCTTTTGAAAGAATAAGCAATTGAAAAATGAATATATATATAACTATATTTTTAAATATAAAAGAGTTGACCAAGTTCAGTCGTATACAAAATGTAAGGTAATGCGGAAGCAATGGAAATCGATTTACAAGTATTTGTATGTAAATAATTTTCTACACTATAGTTCATATAGATATACAAAAGTGGGTAACAAAGTAAAACCCTCAAAATAAAACTAAGGAGCCAACCTAAGCAATCATAGTATCACCTCTCGAGCCCACTAAAAGTGAGTCCTGATTGCCTGTACTATCGCTCTACATAATCATCACAAATCACACATGAACGTGAGTAACTAAATACCCAATAAGTACACCTACAACACTTACCAAAGTAGTTACCACATAAGTACTCATTTTTAAGCCCATAAGTACACAAAGGCAAAATATAAGTGTATGCATATGTGAATGCTAATGACATATACGAATGCATGCCCCAAGGTCTTTCTTATGCACATGAGAGAGTATACTCTCGTATATTGGCTAATCCCTTTTAATTGTTGAGCTTTCACTCAAGTGGCTAATCCCCGCATAAGTTAGAGCTTTTTCTCAGGTGTCTAATCCCCTCATAAATTAGAGCTTTCAATCTTATGGCTAATCCTTTTTTTTATGAACATACAATGATGTTCATGTTATGTCCACACGACATGAAAGAATGAAATGCCAGAATTTCCAATTTCATCATAACAATCTCAACAACACACTTATAAACATTTCATACTTTACTCCAAACACATAACACATATAATTCCTTCTTTTTTATAACCAAGTTTTATCATGCAAGATTTCATACAACATCCAACACAATCTCAACTTATCCACATACATTACTCACTCATAAACCTCAAGCATAAGCCAAACACAATATTCTTATTCCACAAAAAATAACCAACACAATAACTAATTCACACATACACATCAAGTCATTACAACACATTTTTCCACATGCCACTTCTAACCTCATCATATTCACAACCACACATATTGAGTCATAGTTAAAACATTACTTAACACCATCATAACAATCAATCAAACAACATCTTATTTAAGTCTATTTTATGACACTCTACCTAACATTTTATCATATATGGAATCAACCCAATATATTTAACCATACAGATGCAAGACATACAATGGTAAGTGTGTTTCAGTGCACTTACCTCAAATCCCGCAAAGTTGGCTCTCGGTTCAACTCTACTCTAGGTTTTCAACATTACCTCACACACAAAACATGCCACATTTCTCTCATTAAACACATATCTAACCTCAATTCCACATTTTAACTCTTATTCCTCACAAACTCCCAAATTACCCAAACCCTAACATCTCAAATCTCCCATCAAAATGATAATGTTAAGCTAAACATTTACACATTTAAGAATATCCATCAAAACCCCACATAATCCACACAAAACCCACTCTATTACACATAAAGTTCATCTAGGTTTAAAGATTACCTTGATCCAAAATGCCTCAATACCCCAAAATCTGTCTAAGCCTTTGTTTTAACTTGAGATTTATGAAAATCTAAGGGAGAGGGGTAAAGATTCATGTTAAGGAAGCCTTAGAAATGTTTTTTGAAGGTTTGAGAGGGCTTTTGTCAAAGAAGGGTTAGCGAGGGTTTTTCTTATATTTCTCTCTCTCTCTTTTTACTCAAATACACGTACTTTTTTTAAAATCTTACTAAGTCAAATGGCCTAAGAATGGCCTACCCAAACTGTTTGTCTTGTCGTTTCAGCCCTATTCCTGTACACATTTAATTTCTGCGAGCAGTGGAGAACGGTTACCCTTGGTTGTTTCCCAGGTCGTTCCTTACCACTGTTTTGACTTTTTTTGCTAAATTTAAGTTATATTTTTTTGGTGTTACATTCTCTTTATGATTTGGGGCTCTCACCTCCAAACGTTGATGTAGGATCTTTTGGATCACTTCATACTGGTGTTTCAACGCTTCATATTCCTCTAGGAGAACCGTGGTAGCTAAGATAATGGGAACCCTAGTAGTTCCTACTCTATTAGGATTAGAATGTTGGTTCACCTCGTGAGTCCCTTCTTGTTGACTTCCTATTAGAGAATGTGCTTGCATAATCTTGTCATAATTTTCATAGATCAATCACGACTTTTTGTTTTAAAAAAGTGAAGATTCCCATAGATGGCACCAATTGTTGTTGCCTGAACAAAAATGAAGATTGAATGTCACTTCCAAGCGTAAGATCTACAAAAAAATCACATGCTTGAGAATCGAGGGTTTGTACCCCCGATTGCACTCTGCTACTTAAATTAGTACTTGATTAGTGATTTCTGCAGACTAATAGTAGTGAAATTGTTAGTGTAAGACCTAGCCCAATATATTGTATATACCTTTTATTATAGATTAATAAAATTATGAGGCATTGTTTTATCATTTCCTAAGGTTATAGAGAGGTGTTTTAAGTGTGTGATGGGTTTGGGAGGTGATTTTAGGGTTTTGTTTCCATTTGACCCATTTGCCCTCTTTTTAATGACTTGTCTAGAGGCCTGATAACGTAAGTTTTAGATTAGGTAACGTATGTTACCCAACCTATGTTATTATGGGATTCTTCCCAGAATAACATACATTATTCCTATGGATAACATACGTTATTCATACCTGGCTAATGGATTCCTCATTTTAACCCTTGTGTCTCTTACATCTCGACCTCTTTAGAATGTCTAACACTCTCATTATCATTTACTTTGATTTATATCAAGTTTCAAGAGTAAATTTCTAGGGTGTTACAAGTCATGTGTAAGTATGTGTTGGTTTTATAAAATACATAAATAGGTGCACAATTCGATGTTTTAAGACTATTTCGACATAGCTTAAATGAATTATGCCTAAAAACTAATTTTATGAAAGCATGAGGGGCTGCATTACATGTATACACCTGAATTTTCATAATTTTGTTACTGTTTAGAATTTATTTTTGTGACTGTATCACAAAAACCCTAAACTAGGTGTCTTAGTGAAAGAATTACTGACCTAATTGACATAGTTTAATTCTTAATAACCTAAAATGACTTTTGTGATAAATTTAAAGACTAAGTTAGTTTTGTATAGCTTGGAAAAATTTTTTTATGCCTTTTACTTTAAGTATTTTTGTACTTAAATCTATTCATGTAGATTTTATACTTATTTTGTTGTATGTTTAAAATTGTAAAAGAGAAGATTGAATATAAAACATCCTTACTTTTATTACGGTTTAATCATATAATTGCACTTTTCACATTTTGCTCTGATACGAAATTAAAACATCCTAACTTATTATCTACTAATTGACATATAATCATGTGATTTAACTTTATTAATATGGAAGCATTTTACAAATGTCTGGCTATAGAGAGAGGAACTGTTGAAGAGCTGTAGCTGACCCACTTGCTGGACTATCTTTTTTACCTATTCCTGAAACACAAATTGCAGTTGCATGAGTTTCAGGCTCAATGAGCAATCATCTATGATTAATTCATCTTTTATGTATATTTGTTTCCTTAATTCTGTACTACTGTGTATTTACGTGAGGACACGTATATCTTATCATCTGTATACTTTCTTTGTATTCTTTTGCTGGGTCCTATATCCTGTATTCTTTATACTAATTATCATATGACCATGTGAACATGTGAACATGTGCTTAACATGTGAACATATGAATTAGTTGTGCTATACTGTAAATTGTACAATGCTGTAATGACTATGTTATACTTCTGTCTCTATTATATCTTCCCTCTTCGTTATACTTCCGTCTCTGTTATTCTTCTGTCTCCAATCACAACCATTATCACCACCATTACCTTTCACCGCCTCCAACTGTGTCACCACCACTATCATGTATCTTTATCTGTGTACTCATGTGCTTTCATGTGACTATGCTTCATATGCATGTGTTATATGATCATTGCATGTGTTCTTATATCAATTGTATGTGTTTATTCACGTGATTGTGATCAGATGATCATGTAACAATGTGATTCATCATATGAATATGAAATCATATGTCGAGGTTCATTCAAGTGTTCTTTTATCATTTGTCATCGATTAATTGTATTTGTGAAAATAAGATCAACTGTGAATTCAGCAAAGTCATGAAAGATCATGAACTCCCGTTTACCATATGTATTATTCTGGGTTTCATCTAAAAGTATATTCTTATCAGTTGCTTCTGTTCTCATCTTTGTAACTTAAATTCTTAACTCTATTTTCTTAGGATTTCATCCTAGGATTTCACATCAATTCTATCAAACATATAAAGCAAACATAGCAATCAAACATATAAATCAAGAAGTATAATTTCATTCTAATGAACTCAAATGTGTAAGATAGGAGTCTTGATAAGTCAGAATGATTATTCTTTATTTATCTCACAAAGTGAGAGTTTAATATACTTGGGAAAATGGAAATGTGTGTAAGTAGACATTTTCAGTTGGGAATGAAACTAAAATGTGAAAGAATAGCACTTGTCACATACTTCTATACTCTTAAGGTTAAATTTTGGGGATAAAATTTTCTAAGAGTGGAGAATTGTAACGCCCTAAAAATAATAGAAATAAAAGAATATGAAAAATTAGAATCAAATCAAAGTATATTAAAACTAAAAGATTGCATTTTATAAATGACCAGATGAGCACGATTGGCATGTGGATGAGCACGAGTTGTGCTTGATCTTGTTTAAGTTGAGTCATGATTGAGAAATTGCAAGATTTGGCATGAGGAAATGGCACAGCTTGTGCCTAGGATCCTGCCATGGAAGGAAATTGGCACGAGACATGCCTGAAATAATTGAGACCATGCCATAGAAAATAAATCAGTGCAAAACATGTCAAAAGCTTCTTAGGTCATGTTGCACATAAATCCTACAAGTTAAGGCACGACTTTTGCTACTCATCGTGCCATCCAAACATAAATACTGTTAGCGATGTTTAAATCTTTATTCCTTCCAGTACCTTATAGAAACTAGGAGAACTAAATCAGAAAACCTTAAAGATCAAAGTGGAGTCGATTGGTAGATAAATTGAAGGATTTTTTCTATGGGCAAGAAGATCGTATGTAAGGTAATCTTTTTCCTCTTAGTTTCCTATGTAAGTGCACATATAGATATGCCTCTACTGTATTACATAAAGATAGGGGCTCATTTGGAAGGTTTAGATGGAATAAGATATGGATGGAATAAGATAGGAAATGGTTGATATTTTATTGGATTGGAGATATCAGAACTCTTATAAAGGATTTGCAATAATCGAAAAATAATGAAATGCATAAATCTATGGTTCT
>CANYCX010696018.1:0-24248 GCA_948193385.1 Breynia disticha f. nivosa
CAAAACAACCACAAAATATTTGTTTTAACCATATGAGAAAGAGATCCCAAAAGCTTTTAAGGTGAAGTCCTTTCAATCTAAGAAATGTCTGTGCTGCAACTTCTTTTCTTTAACCATTGGTCATGGATTCTCTGCAGATCACCATTTGTTAAGCGATGCGTTAGAATCATAGACGACAACAAAAACTCACATTTTAATGCCTCAAATTAGAGACTTGGATTGGATTTGGACTAACAAAAACAGAGGAAGAAAGCTAATATAACAGAGGTGACATGAGAGAGGTGGTGGGAAATGGAGTTAAAACTATGGGTAGTTGGTAAGTCGAGGTGTTAGGAGAGAGAGTGAGAGAGGGCGTGGAGGAGTTGAGAGGAGGAAGAGTTAGGGGTGAAAGCGATAGGTTATTAAGAATAAGAAGGGCAGAAGGCTAAACCTAAAGCGTTATGTAGAAACGTGAAACGTAAAACTGAAATAGAAATAAAGATCTGTTTTAGTGAAGACATTAATGAGGTTTTAAAAAATGTTAAATGTAGAAGATTTTAATAAATCAAAATTGTGTCAATCAATTAATGTGACACATGTCAACAAAATGATGCGACAAATGTCAATTTCTTATTACAAATTCCCAGCTTTTATATATGTATATAGATTATGATAACTCATGCGACGAGTCGTTTTCCATGACGCTTTTTAGCTTGAAATTGACGAGAAATGATTCCACTTTATATGGTATACTCTGAGTTGCAAGACAAAAAGAACTGTGATTGAATATAGGTGAAAAAAGCTTCTGACAATTCACGGTTGTATAGTTTATGAAATCGGAATCAGACTCAGTTGGTTTTGATGATTTAGTTCGATTTTAGAATCGATGGATTGAAATTGATGGTTCTAGTTCTCCGATTTAAGTATTTTTTGCTAAAATTAAACTGATTCTATGTTCTGTAATTCATGAAGTGAACCGATTCCGGTCAATTTTAGTTCTAATTTTAGAACTTACGGTTCGGAATCGTCAATTCCAGTTTGATTTTTTTTTTCAACTCTATAATTGAATACTTCTTAAACACTTACATTCCGTTTGCTTGATGAAACATTAATAGATCATTCGTAATTTGTGTGGCACTCAAAATGAAGAATTGATTTCACATTTTGCAACTGTTAAACAAACACAGCCATCAACTGCTAACATATGATCGATGCTCCTGCAAAGTGAGCTATGGAATCTTTCAAAGTTTTTAGGGGACACAGCAGCAAAAAAACACCCCAATACATTGATTAGTTCAAATTTGGTAACATGATTTACATCTTTCAGTTGATTCAAAACTGCCAAAATCATGAATTCTTCAAGGCTGATAATGCATCCTTTGTTGTTGCTGAGATGACAGCGTCTGAAGCATTTGGCAAATAGTAGTACTTTCCTGCAGAATTCAATCAAGAAAATATTGAGTTTGTTGAGTTCTAATCACGTAAATAAGAATCAAGAAGTTGCCTGTACGCGTACCTTGAGCAACTCGTGCAATCTCCTTGGCGAAACCAGTCGAAACAAACTTGTTTTCGGTGTCGATAACAAGGAGTGACATTCCTGCCTTGTATATTTTCCCAGCCACTTCAAGAATCTCATCCTTTGCCATAGTATAGTAATGCATGAGTCAGAAAATGCTATAGCTTAATACGAATCAACGTTAATTAATGATAATGAAGATTCAGAATCCAACACAGAGAAGAAAAGTGGCAAAAACCAGTAGTAACATGTAATGTCGACATATTTCTCGGATTACCTTAAGTTCTTGTGCTGAAGGTCTTGGCGCATCAGATTCAGCAGCGTCAGGATCAGTCGACCTTTTCAATGATATATTGGCTCTTCCGTCGGTTAAAACCACTATCATCACCCTTCCAACATCGCCACTCTTTTCAGCATTCATACCGACCCTGACGGCCTAAGAAAAATTAAGAAAAATGAGGTAAAAATAAGAAACGAGGACAACGATGTACGCAAGAGGATGTGCGCATACAAGACGTTAAGAGCCGTAATACTATAAGGAATGAGTTTTTTTATGAACATTTTCTGAACAATCATGAAATAGCCAACAAAGAGGTTTGAGAATTATCTGCTTACAGTTGTTAGACCATGAGCCAAGGGAGAACCACCACCACATGGAAGTCTTTCAAGACGCTTTCTTGCCATTGCAATTGATCTGGAAGGCGGTAAAAGGACTTCAGCAGCATCTCCACGGAAGGGTATAATAGCCACCTACAGAAGACACCATATCAGAAAAGTTGGAAGCACCGATTTTCCTGAAAAAATCTCATTGGGTTGTGTATATGCAAAATTTATCGATCGTAATCAGTAAACTTTTTTAAAAGTATATTACTCCAGCATGAATAAAGTACAAAGTTTTTATGAAAATAACTTCCAGTCCTCAAAATACCTGATCCCTGCTTGTATAACTCTCAGCAAGCAATTTAAGCGCAGCACCTTTAGCATTTTGCATTCGATTCAACGCCATGCTCCCACTTGCGTCAACCACAAATATTACCTGAAGTGATTTATTTGAACGAAAAGAAACCCCAAATCATTAAAGGTCTCTAACCTATCCGACGCCCCTGGAAAGAAGTAAGGACAGACACAAGGAGCAAAAGTACAAATTATTACCAGCGCTCCTGCCTTTCTTGCCATTCTCTTTGCCCTCATGTCTGTCTTCTCAACAAAAACTTTCCTAGTCTTCTGAATGTCCTTTTCTCTACGTAATTTTTGATATGGTGCGGCTGCCCTAAGGGTTGCATCAACTGCTAATCTCTTTACAGGGCCCTGAGGAAAATGGGAAAAAAAAAACTTAAAATGATGTTGGAAAATGGAAATGAATAATAGTTAAATTAGAAGCAGCAGAAGCCAAAGTACCAACAAAAGATTACCAAAAAAAACTGCTGTACCACAATCAAAAATTATTTTCACAATTATTAGAAGCCCATAACCATTATAAAACCAGATTATACATACAAGAACAGGAGGATGCTTTGACACTTTCTGGAAATTTATCATATTTCGAGAGAGAAAACAAGAAAAAGGGACTAGTGGGTAACCTTTGGAAGCATGGGTTTAATATATCGACCTCTGTCCTCTGAAAATATAACATTCTTTGCTCTCCCAGCCTTGCCTCGGCGTCTCTGTGCTTGTTGTGCAAAGAAGAGAAGTTTTTCATCTACCAAACCACCTTCCGCATCAAATATAAATTCTTCGGGCAGTTGTTCTTGCTGTTGTTCATTCTCTTCGTCATTCTCATCCTACACAATAAAGCATTTTCATTTGGCTAACCACATAATAGTTGTACAAGTAAATTCTTTAAATAAATGGAAGTACACAAAATAATTTCAAGAATAATTTATTTGGACTAAATATGACATCCTAAAAAATTTCTGAAAGCCGTGAACAACATAAACATTGAAACATTACCTCTTGATCTTCTTCTTCCTCCTCATTTTCCTCATCCCCAGAATCTTGATTTTGTGGAGGAGGTGGGGGTGGGGGAGGCTGTTGATCTTGCTGTTCGGATGGGTTATCATTAATGATGGAACGGGGAAGAATAACCAGTTCTACCTGTTTAAGATAGCATATCAGGACAATATATCTTTCTGAAGTCTGCACTCAACATAGGAACATTTTGATTGGAAAAATATTACACTATTCCATGAGCAAAAAAAGTTACTACTATAACGTAACTAACTATGACGGTTTCTTCTGTTTCTCTCCAAATGATTTTCCAAATAAATAATCTTGATTTAGGAATATTTGTCAGCCCTACCTGATAATATTCATGCGGAAATGGTGAATTCTAATCTTACATGTTGCATTAACCAAAAACCAGCTACATGAGGACTCATATGAAGGACTGAAATCAACTATGAACATCACTCCCTTATCAACTACGAGCAAAGCGCAAAATTCTACTTAAATTGCAAATTGCAATATCAAGTCCTTGAATGTAACTCAACCCCTAAGTTATTACTTAAATGAACGTCAAACCTGAGTGTTTGTATAAGTTGAAAATCGAAAAAAAGCAACATAATAAAAGGTTTTTTGCAAGCTCATGCAGGTTTGTGTAGTATATGTATGTGCCAGGCACACATTTTGTTGGAAGATATACTTAACAGCTTTCTTTAGGTCATCCACATTGACTTTTTCACGTCCTTCCAATGCCGCTAAGCATTTTGCAACACGTGCAGCATAGAGCTCAGCTCTGTGTCCCTGCCATTCAAACACAATATGTTAAAGAGTGTTATTATATTCATACATGCATATACACAATAAAAATTTCAACATTTCCTCCGTCAAATTTGCTCGTTTATTGACAATATACCATTGAATATCCTATATCACTAGATCAGCAACTGAATAAAATAGGAGGCATTTTCTTCTTAAGTATGGTAAGCAAAAGCTCTGCAGTATTTGAAAATTCTTGTGGCTCAATACAAAGGTTATGTCGAGGTGGTCAAAATTTACAAAACGAAACAGATGCCTTGTCATAGGAGTGAAATCCTTAGCATAAATATTTTTTGATTTGCAGCAAAAGGAAGGTGGCTGTGCATTGAAATGACCAATCGCGTTTAGGGTGCTGGTGCGTTGATTTCATTCATAAATTTTGTGCAGCACCGAGAGGATTAAAATAAATAAAAAAATGATGCAGACAAAGACATTTCTAATTTAGCACCTGACAACCGCCTCGAAGGGCTTCTATAACCAAGTATTTCAACTGTTCCCTTCCAATAGTTACATCCTTCAGATACTCTCTAGCCAAAATGATCTGTAGAATACAAACAGAAGAATTAAAACATCCATTAACTCCCAAAAGAGGAAGTTATTCAAAATAACAAAACCTGAAGGAGCTGAAAGTTCTTTATAACACACAAGAACAGTGATTTTGTGCATCGATGTACGTTATCTCACTATAGAGGTTAATTTTAAACGATTTCAGACAAGAAACATGCCATTCAAGTTTGAGATAGCCAAAAAGTTTTCATCTAAATAAGTTTGAAGTCCAGTTCATAGGAGAATCATTGTTGCAGAAGTACCTGGGTCTTTGCAAATTCTGTCTCTTCCTCAACCATTCTGAAAACTTCTTTACTCTGTTCCTGAAATTGAGTGGCAATTCCTACAGCTGCAACACGATCTTCAAAATTCATTGGAAGATCTGCGCTGCAGAAGAAGTGTCTCATTATTGAAATAGGAAAGAAGAAACTGAAAAACAAAGATAAGAAGAATGTTCCATCACTTAAATCAACACCTCTACCTCAAGTTAATCGCAATACGATCTAGTAAGTGTTCCCGCACAGCACCCTCTTCCGGATTATAAGTCGCTATCAGAAGTGGCTTGCATGGATGCCTAAAACTGATTCCCTCCCTTTCCACTATATTAACTCCTTCTGTCAATACATTGAGGAGAAGATTACTGATACCCTCATCCAGAAGGTTGATTTCATCAACATACAAAACACCTCTGTGAGCTTCGGCTAGAAGGCCAGGCTGGAAGACGGTAGTTCCTGTTTTCACAGACTCTTCAACATCAACAGATCCAATAAGTCTGTCTTCAGTAACTCCCAGTGGAATCTGTAAAACAAATGACAAGTTTTTGGTAAGATCATCTCAGTGTTATCAATGCTAGGAATGTTTTCTTTAGTTGCCTTTTCCTGTTTTGTGTTCTCATTCAATTTACCTGAACAAAGGGAGACCTCACAACTTGAGTCTTAATATTACCATCGGAATCATATTCAACCTGTTCAGCTAAACCATCTTCCCACCTATGTAATGGATGAACAAATGCATAATTTTTATGTCAAGGGAAGCAAATAAATGAGCTGTTAGATTATAGATAAATTAGGGTCTACGGATTCTCCACGTTTTAATAATGAAATGAACTCATCATGAACACAGAACGTATACAACAGGTTACCTCCATCATATAACAAGTTATAGTAGTGAGGATTTTACACTGGATACCACACATAATTTGATTAACAAGTTCAATTTATTCAACAAAAGAACCACTACATAGAAGAATTCAGAGCGAACATACTCTTCAGGGCAGGCAGGGTCGGCATTAGCAACAGAACCGACAACGACATCAACGGGAGGTAAAATAGCATGCAAACCACGAGCCATAACAGTCTTAGCAGTCCCTCTCCTTCCAGAAATAGCAATTCCTCCAATCTCCCTATCAATTGCCCCAAGCAAAAGTGCAGTCTTTATAGCATCCTGCAACAAAAAAACACAATAAAATTTAAATCTTAAAGCAAAAAAACACAAACAAAAACATAAATTATGGAAACATTAACATAGAACAACCAACATTATAAATTCTCAATCGTTAAACAAAAACAAACACAAGAACTTCAACTTTTAAGAAGCGCAGAACAACCAACATTATAAATTCACAATCTTCATGCAAAAACACATAAAAAACATCAACTTGAGAGAGAGAACAACAAACATTATGAAGTCTCAACCTTCGAACAAGAACACGCTTAAACATCAACTTTAGAAGAGAAGCAACAACCAACATTAAAGTCTCAATCTTTAAGCAAAAAACACACACTGAAACATCAAGGGAGACAAAGAACAACCAACATTATAAATTCCCAATTTTCAACAAAAAAAAAACATAAAATTAAAAAAAAAAAAGAGAAATGCATCATAACCTGGCCAACAACAGCAGCCAAAGGGAAGAACTGTCTTCCATACGAAGATGGTTCAAGGCTTTTATCAGTTTGAGCAACAAGAGAGCCATTTCCAGAATCAATAGTAGCACTAGAAGCAACAACTTTAAAACCACGTCGAAAATGAAGTCTTTTAGAGGATTTGAAACAAAGAGGAAGAGAGAGGAAGTTGAGAGAAGGAGTGAACAGAAGTGAGTGAGGGTGGCGAGAGAGAGAAGTAAAAGAACATGTTGGTGGCGTTGGAGAGAAAGCCATTGAAGGTGGAGAGAAGTGAAATTGAGATATGAGCAGTTATGGTAGTTTGGTGGTTATTAGTTTCTTATCTGAAGTGAAGTTGAGGATGAGTAGTCTGATCTTTTGCTTCGTTAATACAATCTAGGATGAGGCTTGTGATGGTGATGACGTGTAAACTTTATCACGCGCTTTTTTTGGCGCGTTTCATACACTTGTTAGGAAATGGACCTTATTTAAGCCACCACTCATCCCCATAACTCATGACTTCCCATATTCATTTTCAGCAAAATTCTAGATTTCTACTTAGAGGTAAAGGATTCGAACCAAAATCAATGACTTAGAACGAGAACAGTTGAAACCGACTAGTTTACGATACATTTTTAGTTCTTAAAAATAATGAATTGTAATCCGTAGTTCTGAATTAGCAGATCGGTCAATTTGCAGTGGAAAAAACAAAGAGAATAAACGAAACCAATGAGTTTTTTCAACGAGATCATTTATTAATCAGACACAATTGGCTTTGAGCAGGTCGAATTCACTGTTGATTCTTTAACGGAACAAATCCTGCAAGCAATGTAGCCACAGCTTGAGAAACTCAACACCTAACTCTTAAAATTCTCATACTTTCAACAACATTTACAGCAAGACTTGCAGTCATACACATTCAGAAAGCATCAATACCCTTTCAAATCTTACAACAATTCCAGAATTTACGGCACCACCTACCTCTGCGTTTTCAATCAAAACGTCCTGAAATACTTCATCCAAATTTCTCAACATCCTACATATGCTCACTTACCTTGCAAACTTGGATGTTGAGCTGCATTTGCTTGTTGAAGCTCCAAAAAATTAACATTTGAATGACTCATTTCAGAAGCATCTATCACTAGTCATCATCAACAGTTTGTGAGAAAACAGTAATGCAAATGAAACCAGAATTTAATTTGATTATATTAATGATATCTACACGAGTTCTACAACTCAACAATCACTACATTTGAATCCAAATTCAATTTGACTTATCAATGTAAAATTGCAAACACAAAACTACTAACTATCCACTTGGTTAGTAAGGAACAGGAATGTCTGCTCAACGGATCCATAAGCTATTCCAAGCTTCAAATTCTGTCAATTCCCAATCTACCTTCAATAATTGAAGAGAAAAAAATGAAGCAAAGTACTAAGACAGTACCTAAAGAAGTCAGACCAGCGCAGAGAACATCAGGAACGCCTCTGAAGTTGTGCTTTCATTCATTACTTCCAGTCCGACAATACAAGAAGCTTTCTGAACTCAATGACAGTGATGAAGTGAAGCAATCTTCGTTAGGATTGGAAGTGACCATGTAAACTACAGCCTTGAGAGTGAAATCCTTATTTCTCAGCTCTGAACAACTATGTAGCCTCAAACTGCTCAACATTAAAAGATTTACACTAACTCCGAACAAATAAATCTACCCTCTACTTTTATCATTTCACTGGTTAGTTGTAATGTGAATCAACTCTACGCTTGTCTCCTCTCATCATGTTACAAGTAAGTTTGTACTGTCATGATTGCTTCAGAGCAACTTGATGGAGATCAGGCTGCCATCAGTTAAACAATTCCCAATCAAAGTTGATAACCCCTTGACAAAAATCTTCACCCACATCCTCCTTCAACAAAGTGGCCTATGTATCCTGCAACACAGAAGCATCATCATTTCTGGATTTGACTGAATTCTCAGTTAGCATGTCATCCGGATCAGACAATGTCAGTGGTCTAGGTTCCAAATTTTGGCCACAAGTTTGAATTGAATCTACCTCCTCCTTCCCATTCGAAAGCAAGGGTCCACTTTCTGCTTCTAACTTACATTCTCGGACACAATCATGATTCGAATCCAGGTTAGCATCTAAATTTTCCTCTTTGTGAGCAGCATCGATTGGAAGAGAACTTTGTTCATCCTGGTGTGAAAGCGACTCTTGTGGTAAACTCATCCCATTTGCAAGTGAGGCTGCATTGGTTACTCTGTCACATGAATCAACTCCGGTAACACTTTGAGCCTTCACCACTCTAGATTTAAGGCTTCTCGTGGCACGCACATAAGGACAGACAGGAGGACTTCTCTTGCGGCACATGTGACACCTGAATCCAATAAGCATACTGATTTTCTTGGCATCAAGTCCAAAAGCCTCTCCATGATACCAATCTGCGTAAAACATGGAACAAAAGAAAAGAAAATGTTAGGGAAAAAATATACCAAACCTTAATTAAACATAATGCATATGGAGATATCATTTGTTTGCAGAGGCTAAAATATGCAACATTACAATAAAAATATTAAACATCACAGATTCTTGATGACAGAGGCTCAAATATGTAGCATTACAAAAAAAGTATTAATCACAAATTCTTACTTACCTTCACAAATCTGACAGGAAATATAATTGGAGGGAGACGCATATCCTACTTCATGGCAAAGGGGACATTTGGGTTTATCAATGGCTCTCTCGACAGAACCAAGGAATCTTTTACTCATAAAATGCTTCACCCGCTCATCATTGGGTTTTCTAGACAACTTAAGGCCATTAAGCCAGAAAGTATGGTAAGCCTGTGTTCTTTTCTTATGCCAGGTCGTCCCATCTTTTTTGGCTTTCTTAGCTGAACCTTTTTTCGGTTTGGCTTGTTTTCTTTTCCTTTTTTCTCCAGCCTTTTTACTTTGCAGCACTTTGTATTTAACTTGCCGAGCTGAACGCCGCAGAGGCACAACAGCAGCAATCTTCTTACTGTGCACAGCAGTAGCAACTTTCTTACTGTTTTGTGAACCTGGCGGACGACCCCTCTTCCGTTTGCCTGTATTAAGCTGGACTGACTTGCAAGCGATGATTGCCTTCTTCAATTTTTGTTTCTTTACTTTCACACTCTTTATGATATTTTCCTCTGGTTTACCGGTTCCAGTTGTTTCTGGCCTTTTCCTAATCTTTATATATTTCCTACTCTCACATCGATGACATGTGTACACACATTTAGCAATTATGGAACCCAAAGTCTTCCTGACATGTCTTTTATGGAAAAAGCCTGAAAACCACATCATGTAGACCAAAACCATTAAAAAAATTGAGAAGTGTACAGCAAGCACCAAACATAAACATGCAATTAGTGGTGCATTGATGGAAATGCCAACAAAAAATTTAACTACTTACCGTTGCAGTACTGACAGCACACAGCCTCCCTGCAAATGTTAAACATTAAACAAACATGTCAATATTGAGACAACAATGAAAACTTTAGCTTATAATCAAATAAAGCCATGCACTATTATAACATACTGTTAAGCATGATACAGAATTCTAGATAAAATAAAACATGGGGTTTTATTGCATAATCGACACAACGCCAAATAATAACAAGTATGAACAAGTAAAATACCTGATTGGGACATTTTTGTTGCAGTGTCCACACTGATTGTTCTCAGATCTCTCTGCTCTTGCAAAAAGATAAGAGAACCCCTTTTTCTCAGAAGGCTTCTTCATTATTCCACCTGCCTCAGAAAGCTTCGTTGTACCAGCTTTGCGAGCAATTCTTTTCTCTTCAAAATTTTTCAAAAGATGCAAGGGAACATAAGATTCATTCAGCCAATACTTCTTCCTTTCACTAGAGGATTCTTCAACCATAGTCCCATTTTTCAAAACCACTTCAGGAATAATTCTTCTCTTCCCAAAATCAAGAAGATATCTTGCCCCTTGACCATCTATGCTCTTCCTGCGAATGATGACCTTTTTGAAATACCTAAATGATTTTCTGGATTCCTTGTCCAAAAGAGCTAAATACTGTCTGTTTTCAATTTCATCCCACTTAATATTTGACTCCAGTTCCCTAACCTGAACAGATGAATATACAAGTAATTACAGGTAAATGATGCGAAAAATGATATGCAAGGGTGTGAAGATGTATTACAATCCAATGAGACATATGCGGGCAAAGCTTTACAAAACCATGTGATTTAGCACTTTCGCCGAGCAATCAAGCAAAACCATCAGGATTCAATATTCTATCCTTAACATACCATAGTGAAAAAAGAATTCTAAATTGGAACGTAATTTTAGATCTTCCAAATTGACGAGTTTCAAGAACAAGATATCAACATCTAAAAAAGTAAGCAAAGAAAGTATTGACTCTAGATTCTCTCCTAAAACCCATAGTTCTTTCCAAAAAGGCTTTCTATTACTTTTTTATAAATATCAAAAGCAAATATAGAATCTACCCATCTGGCTCTCATACCCCTAGCTACACAGGGTGAATCACATCAGGATACAAGGAAGAAAATCTTTGATAAGACAAATAGGAGGTCGGCCCCAACAGTTTGCTATTTTCATTATACAACAATTGAAACCTAAATTATGACTGATCTATATTAAGTTTTGTCATTCAATTATATTACGACTATTAAGTAAAGAAGAGATACACAAAAGTGAACTGACCTGTAAAGCAAGCTGTTCTACAGTTTCTGATGAATCTACTGCAGCTCGCCAGGCAATATTTTTAGTTCTCTTAGCAAAATCTGAATTTTCAGGATACAGTATGCCAGGTACCTTTGTACAACCAGCTGCATTATTTTAAAATACAAACAAATTCAGAATGAATATTTTAGTCAGATATAGTCATCCAACAAACAAAGCAGATGAAAGAGAAGGAATATGAAGACCTTGTCTTGCAGCTTTAGTTGCCAAAGAGGCAGGTAGAGCCTTCCAATTAAATAGTTTTCGAGAAAGCCTCCCTCCTCTCCACCAAAGCAAACCCAGTCCACCAGCAGAATTTGATGAATTTGAATCGGACTCCGAGTATCTAACTTTTTTCTTGCTGATTCCATTCTTTGAAGAGGCACGTGATGCAATCACAATGTGAGACGCTGAACCAATTGTGGCAGCAGAATCCACATATTTGAACCATTCTGCTGAAAGTGCAAGGTGTCGAAGATTTGACTCCAACTACATTGTCAAAAACCATAGGTTAACCCAAATTTTAATAGATATTTGATTCCAAAAGCCCAAACAAATTAAAAACTAAATTCATGCAACTCATATAATAGACAAGCAAACCCTAGTTGGAAGACTAATGAGAACCGTAGTTAGAAGACTAATGAGATCTTCAAGATAATAATGGAGAATGATTCATTAAATATTTTAAAAAATCAATTTAAGAGGCTCTGCTGACTAATTCTGATGAACATACTAACCACAAGCAGTGAACGCTTTACAAATAAAATATCAGATGCATTTATCATGCCTTTACGCCACAACCCAGAAAATTGTGGACTCAACCATGGACCCAACAGAAGCCCCTGCAATCGATCTTCCAAGAAAAGAATGTGAGAGACAGTATCTATAAGATGTCCTCTACAATGTTGCTTTGTTTGAAATCCAACATCTCCTTGCCGAGAGCCTTTTTGAATGGGTCCCAAAGTCATGTTAAACAAGCAGCCAAGCTCCTCAGAAGCCACCCTGCAAGAAAAGCACCACCCACATTTTTCTTTCCATACATCAGCTTTCAGATTGGAAACATTCCACCAATGGAACTTGTCACATTTCTTCAAAATGATCTTCACTTGAGCTGAAACGATTTCCTCATCTGGCTTTACAGCGTTATCATTTGATTTTTCAGAAGATTTCTGCATCAAATCTTCTGCAATTGATGAAGCCGTATAACCAAATGCATAATAGTTCATATAAGACATTCCAGGCTGCGCCTGGATTGCATCCCCACCATGTGCTGCATCTGCGAAAGATGAAACAAGGCCAGAAGCTGTAGATTCTGCCTTATTTTCCAAAGAATTTTCCAATGTCAACTGAGATTTGAGAGGCAACTGAGATTCCTCTAGGAAATTAGTAGATCTATTTGAATCATCAACCCCTTCTTTCTTAAAATTCCGATTCTCTGAATCGGTTTGAGCTGTATCAGCTGATCCTTCAGAACTCATGCATAATGAATTCACAGACTTGTTACCCCTGGAATCCAGAAGAACTGAACATCCAGTAAGAATATTATCATCTGGCTTCCCTTCATTGACCATGCCATTTCTAATTACACTCAGTTTAGAAGACACATCAATCGAGATCGTGCAGGCATTCAAGCTTGTATCTTGTTTAGAGGAAACAAAATTACTCATCATACCAGATAAATCAATAGAGCCCCCCCATAGCTTGTAAATTGCCTTCAATATGCTACCGTAATGCGTCTCGGAAGATTTTAGAGCTTCAACAACACCAATAAGATCAACTCTGTGATAATAATTGATTGAAGTTGAAGATTCTATGTCACTTGCATCTGACCTGCAAAGTTCGGAGAAAACAGATGCATATTTAGGGAAAGGCAGAAATTTCTCATCTTTCTCACATCACAACCATGTGTTTTATAGCTTACAGCGTATCAACACGCCATCTCTTGGCACAGAAATTAGATAATTGACCAAAAGTCAAACTATTACTTGCCCTAGGGCTTCCTAATTATATTAAACCATTATATTTTCTCCATGAAAGTTGAAACTACAAGCATGACGTGAGGTACTGCCCAGAGATGCTATAAAACCCATTTTCTTGAAAAGTAAATGTAAACTCGACAATCCCTTACATGTTACCATCATACTAATGAGAATAATATTGAAATAGTTAAACAACCAATACCATGATGAATGACCAGATAGATTATTGGACATTCAAAGTTGCATTTCACAAACAATTTGCCGAAGCTAAAAAAAACATACTTTCTAATATCTACTTATGAAGGATAGAATCAGCAATCAGTTAATGAAAGAAGCAACAAGCCACATGAACCACAAATAAAAAAGGGAAGCCATGACACAGAATGCAAACTTACACCAGTAAGTAACCACAGCTGCTAAAATAAAGTCGACCATGAGGATCAAATCCCAATATTTCTGCCCCACGAAGTGACTTTCGGGTTTTCATCCAAGGCTTATTTCTTTCTGTGGCACACTCAGGGCAGAACCAGTCACCCTCCGGCAAACAATCATTGGCAATCCCCACACATTTTGAATGATATGCAGCCGGACAACCATCACAGCATATTAAGTTCCCATCCATCTTACAAAGACAGCATTCATCACTGTTCCAGTCTGCGATGTCATCAGCAGCCTCCTCTGTCAAACATGAGTCACCCAGCAGATCCATCGCTGCTCTTCTTCTCTTTTTAGTCCCAGGATTTACAGTTCGGTCAAAGTCCACCTCCGGTTCAGCACTCAATGATCTCTTATTCAGTTCTGACCTAATTATTTCAACCTCAATCATAGCATCGCATAGACAACGTAGTATCTCAACCTTAACAGACACAGGCTGTGCATAGTAATCACTTTTGAATAGATTCAAATGACAAAGATCAAATTCAGGTTTCAAATCTGATTCATGGATCAGCAGGTACTCAATCATAAAAAGGGGCCATGTAATCAAATCCAGCATATCCCAGTTCAGGCTCCTGAATTAATAGTTAAATATTAATAATGGTATCACAAGCACAAAAAGATAAAATTGAAGAGGGTAAAAAGTACCTCAAGCAATTGGAAGCAGAATCAGAACCTTCCATCGCAAGATACTCCAAATGCTTTCTGAGAATTTGCAAAATGGAAACATGAATGCAATCGAATAATGAACTAGGCAAGTTGCTCCTCAATGCTGCCACAAATTCCTCAAACTCGAACGGACTTAAGAACAGCAAATTACTAAATGACCTCAAACAGGCATAAATTGAGAATACATCCAATACAGGAATTCCAATCAAATCCACATTCTTTGAAGAGGGTGGTAGTTCCACCTTCGGAGGAATAATAACTTCTTTAGGGCTTTCATAACATGGTTTCACAAGTTCCTCTTCCTCCTCTACTAAAGCACCTGCTTCTGAAGAGACCCATGCATCAACCACAGTAGGAATGTATTTCCGAGCTGAACCTCTACGAGAACTCCTCCTCAATACTGGTGTTTCTGAAAAAGCACCATTTTCTGTGGCTTTCCTCCGTGTTCTTTGACTGCCAATCACTTCTTTATACACAGTTCCCATGTCATCTTGGTCGTAATCAACTGCCACATTACCATTTTCATTAACATTCATTACAAGAGGTGTTCCTTGAGCAGAATTCATACTAACATCCACATTCTTTCTTCTTCGACCTGTTCTCCGAGGACCACTCTGTCCATTGATGGCATTTCCTGTATAATCTGGGTTTTGATCAACTACCATAGGAGAATCTTCCACTGTACAATTAGCATCCACAACAACCGCCGTTTGCTGCTGAACAGAATGCACATTGTCGCTGCGTTTGGGCCTTCTCCCCCGTCTACCACCAGTTCTTTTATAGGAACCTCTCGTAGAACTTGGTGCCAAGTCCATTGACTCAATATAATCATCCATAATATTTTCTGTATTCCAAACTTCAGTAGGAGCAGACACCCTGAAATCTTCATGAGAAAAAGTATCCTCCTTCCTAATTTCCTCGGCCAACTCTATGCACGATTCATTAGAGCCATTAACATCATCGGACACCCTCGTACCCTGACGTTTCCCATCAATACCAGTCTCCTCCAAAGTTTTGGCAGCTCCTTTATCCATAAAAAATGGCACACTCTTGTACCCTCCAAGATCAGCATCCACCTCATCCTTACTATCCTCATCAACTCCGAAATTTAAATCAAACCCGCATTCCCTCTTCCAGGAACCTCCACCATTCCCGCCAACCACCTTCAAACTCTCATCAAAATCACCACTCACCTCCACATTCAAATCAATACCCCCTCTCTTCTCCTCCACACAACTATCATCTTCATTAACATCAAACTCATCATTCAAATTCAAATTGAACCCAGCATTCAAATCAAACCCTTTTTTCAAACTCCCATTTCCATTCTCACTTAAACTCTCCATATACACACTACCTTTCTCCAAGCTCTCATTCAAATCAACATTCAAACTACTCAATTTCACATTTTGTTTGACACCATTCAATTGAACAACATTCCTATGACTACCCAAATTAAAATCACTACTTCCAAACTCAAATTCACAATCTTTACCATCAATACGACGTCGTTTCTTTGGTTTTCGACCAAGATGAGGTATTTGATCAATTGAAACATTCTCAATCTTATCCCCCAACAAAGAAGAAACTTCAGACAAGTCTAGTTTCTCGGTATCACCCTCCTCGTACACGATCTCGAAAAAACCAGATGACGAATCGTACGATTTTATAGTCCCAGTGTATACACCGAAACCTTTAAACTCTTTTTTCACTAATTTCCCAATGAAATCCATTCCAAACCCCAAAATTGAAACCAACGCAGATGCTAAAATCACATAAAGATTCCAATTTTTAAGTTTGGGAAGTTAATTCTCTCTCTAAAAATTGAAGGGCTTTAAAGAGGGAAAATAAAGGGGACTGGTATCGTTTTTTTTGGGGTTTTTCTCTGAATAAAACGCTTCTTCCGTGTAGAGAGAGAGAGGGTTGGGGGAGAGGAGGAAGAGAGAACACAGATGGTATGACTTTTCTGACTGGTTTGTTGGTTGTTCTGTGTTGAAATGAGCCAAACATGGCCTTCTAGTCGAGGGCAGTTCGGGGATTTCAGAAATATTATCTTACTAGAATAACTACTCCTAGCATGTTCATTTTCGTGAAAAAATTAAATAAAACAATCTTCGTTTGGATATTTGTTTTCGTTTTCCCCCTCTTTTTCTAGGGTATGTTTGGATTTGTATTTTATGTTTATTTTTTTACACAATAATATAATTTATGTTTGCATAATTATAAAACAAAATAAATTTATCTTCTTAATGTTTATACCATCAAGTGTCCATAAAAATATTTAATAAAAAATAATATGGCATAATTACGAAAGGAATAACATTTACTTAAACTTTAGAAGTGTTGCAATTGCAATTTGCATACTTTTTGGAACTCACTACTTAACAAAATAAATATTATATAGTGATAATTTATGATCTGATGACACGATTAATAAGTACACAATTATACACAACAAAAATGATATAAATTCAATTTTTGTAATATTTATTATATATCGTTTTAGTTATCTAGTTAGCACATGTGTAAGTGACAATTACATGCAATAGGCATTTGAGAAGTTTTAGGTTGTGTTAGAATGATGTGAAGGAAAATCAATAGTTTGGATTTTATTTCTTTCTTCTCATAACATATGTCGTTTTAAAAAATATATTTGTCTCGTATTATATGTCGTTCTATACTTTCAATATAGAATTTAATATATTTTTCAAATGTTGTCTTCACTAATTTTATATTTTCAACAAAAATTAAATTTAATAGTTCTTTTATTGTACTAAACTCAAAGGTTATAATTGAACATTAACTTAAGATATAATAAATATATTCTTAATCCGTATGCAAATGCTTAAACGGCATCTATCATTGAGCGAAATGAGTACTTTTTATGGATTGTGGAATGAATGATATAATCCATAAAGGGCAAGTTTTTTTAATTAGTTGGAAGATTTGATCTTACTAATCATGCTTAATTTTCACCTAAACATTCTTCTGTATTTGTTTTAAGTATTAAAAATGGCATCTTTGGAGTTATTTTTAATTAATGGTTTGGTAATGATTCAATCACCATTGATGGTTTTGTTGGTGGAAATTAATTTGGGGAATCAAAACGTACCAATAAATTTCAAATCTGAATTTCCTTATTAATTATAGTAAAAATACAACACAGAAATGAAGCTTACAGAAAATCAAATTCATTATACAGATTGTTGTTTTTTATATGTGTGTGCAGTAATTTCAGGGGTAAATTACATGATTCCAAATTAATAAATCAAATAATTTATGTTAAAATGAAAAATAAAATGTTTTATAAACTTTTAATGCACTATTAAGTTAAATGTATAACATATTAAATGAACATGAGATCATCTATTTTATAGTTATACCAACAACTACTAAATAATACTTTATCTGTCTAAAAAATAGTCATTTTTTATTATCATTAATATTAAAAAAAGTGATGTAATTGTTGATTTGTTCTTAATTAATGACATTGAAAATAATATATTTAGAGTATAATTGTGATGGGATTAAACAAAAATTATTAAAATAAACAATTATTATGAGGATAGTTTAAGAAAAATTGTGTGAAAAAATTAATAAGTTACAATTATTTTGACACATCTAAAGCGTTAGTTTGCGACAATTTTCTTAAAATAGAGTATTACTTAAAATGCGCTTAATTGAAAAAAAAAATCATACCAACACTGATGCCCGGCTTGCTCGAAGTATGAGTGTGTCAACTAAAAGTGGGTTGAAAGAATTAATCATGAACCAACTTAAAATGCAAGGAACGTACACCAAAACAGATTTGAAGTTACAATTCATGGATTTTTGATGAAACATTGAAGTGCTGCTTTCCCTTGCACCACTGCTATCAACCCCATGTCGCTATTAAGAGACATTATACAATTTGTAAATGCACGTTTACGACGATATGAATAACATAAATATCATTTTTCTGATATTTATGTAACAAATAATAATATTTAATAAAAAACTGACGCGACAACATAACGACACGACGAACACGAATTTCAATCCTAACATAGCCATCACACAAACAAAGCATAAGGCAGAGAGCAGAAACAGAAGTTGTTCTAAAAGTTGCAAAATGTTTGTTTCACTTTCTTTGAAGTCACTATCAGAAAAAGAGGATTAGGTTGGCGTTGGTTTTCAATAGAGAGAGATCATAACATTGTAACCAATCAAAAAATGAAGAAATGTTATTGTTGAACTATGCATAGACATTACTGCACTACAGAAGTTTCCTCATAAAAAGCAACTCGGAATAGCCCACAAACTTTGCTTGAAATAAAAAAAAATTAATAATTTAAAATTTAACATAAAATAATAGTTATTCTAATTTTATTTATAAAGAAAATATTTTTTATATAAAATATTATTTTTATTTTTATTATTATTACCTGTTAAATCAAATAAATTTAAAAAATATTTTTTACAAAAAATATTTTAAACTCGTTTTTTTATAGCTAAATACTAAAAAAATGATTTTGAGAATAGTAAATGTTTAAAAATCTTTGTAAAAGAAAAATATAGACTTGAATAGTGAAGTACTCTCTCTCTCTCAATAGATGTTATTTAAATTTTTTTTATATGAATACAGAATACATTTAATATGTCTTATTTAATTGACTTTAATACATAAAAAAACTATTAAATTAAATTTATATTGAAAATATAAAACTAAGAAAGACAATATTAAAAAAAATATTAAATTCTCTACACAAAAAATAAGGCAAACATACTTTTTAAAATGACATATATTATAGAACGGAGAGTATATATTTAATCGAACCACATAAATTCTGTGCTTGTTAATGCTCATGATTAACCTTACACATTTACAGTTACATTAAAAATCAATCGAATCGTAAAAAAAGATAATCATACCTTTAATCCCACCTCTCAGTGTAATGTGCCTCCAGAATTCCTACAATTAACTGGTCAAGTTCGAGTCATAATCATGCCATTAAATTATGTTATTATCAAACAGAGACTGATTATGACTATTAACCAAATGTTAATTAGAAAAATGACGACAAGCTTTACACTTTACGTAGCCTCTGCATTAAGAATCCCTCAGCAATCTTTCCACATTCAGCTACACTGTAAGATCTGTTAAAAGTTACAACTTAGGTCATCTTAGATACTAAAACTAAATTCAATTTGTTGGTAAAAATACTTAAATTAATTATCTCAGTGCCGTCATGTACACTAACACATTGATCAACACAACAGGAGTAGAAAAGTTGTCGACAGAATCCAGGCAACACAAAATTTTAACCAGAGGATGCATCTTTGAGTGGCCGGCGTAAACCGGAGTATACTGCTTTCCGGAAAAGAGGATGGACATTCTCGCCGAATACCTCGGCATCTAACTTCTCGATATGCGGCCATATCTGCGCAATGGAACGGAAACTTGTGAATGAAAATTTTAATTACGCCAGTCGATCAAATGGAGAATGAAAACTTGTGAATTAGCAATGACAAAATAAAACATGCGTCCTGGACTGCCGAGTCAGGTAAAACAACGCTATTATGCGATATTAAAAACAGGTGATGCTTCGAATATTTGTCTAGTAACAGTGTTACTGACAATATTGTGTGCTTGAAAGGATGAAGCAATAACAAAGTGAGAAGATGCAATAATCGCGTAGAGTTCATGATCGAAAACGGAGTGGACAAAAAATTAATAATGTCCAGATGAGTACATACCACATGCTTGGCAAGGACATGTATCAGAGACACTTACAATGTAACGAATGACAACGGAACACACTTACCTCGGAAGCATATTGTCTAGAAATGGCTTTGACATAGCCCAGAGTTGACAAACACCACTGCTCCTTTTCACCAACATTATAGACGCCATTTTCTTTTCGACCATTAGATTGACTGTAAAACGTTCAGAAAATACAAAGCATCGTTCTCTTGTACATCATAAAGAAAACTACTGATTTAGGAAGCAGGAGAGAAGGCCTTGAGAAATAAGAATGTGATACGATACCAGCCCACCCTCTCTCTATCAACCAAAGCCCAACTGACACCCACGCATGGGCCAGCTGTAACCAAGGCCCAATGGTTGGTTGAGCACCCCTCTTGGGCCGGCCACTCCCATTAAAACCTTGGCTGATGGGAGGAGGGGAGCCCCACTTTATATACTATACATTTTTGCTCTTTTTTTCCAATGTGGGACTTTATCAGAATGTAACCTTTTTTTGGGTCTCCCATTCTCATTATCCACCTCCATCGCTGAGGATTCTTGGTCAACGGCCATTTCTTCTGTTTGAACAGATTTTAGCGCTCGCAACATTTGAACTCCCGATGCATCAGGCAAGCGCTCCATCAAGACATTTGAGAAGTTTTTATACAGAAAAAGGAAAAGTGCCTGAACACGTAAATTATGATCAATGAAAGAGCCAATCAAAGAGGAATGAAAGAGAGCACTTCAGTGGCAGTGCGGCAAGCAAGCGATGGCACATAAATTTTTCAGTTTGGTAAATTGATAAAATCACACAAATATTGTAACATAGTTATTCAAAAACTTGACCATGAGAGGTTATTTCCAATCAAGTTGAAGTATAATTTTGTTCACTACTGTCCCAAACCGATAAGCTTAATTCCATTTCTAAAACAGATTTAGTAAATAATATTTTTTAAAAGTGTTCAATAACAGCTGTATTAGTGAAATTTAAAGATGAACGAATCATTTAAGGGCAATTTGGTAAAATAACAATTTGCTTTTTCACACAGAAAAAGAGCCAATAATTGGGGACAAACAGGAAAAGAAAATGTGTTAATTCAAGTAAGTACAGATGAAGCATCGCTTCTCTATATGGAGGCAGTTGCAGCATAAAGTAATAATAGTATAAGAAGAATCACCTCATTTTCATTCAAGGCTCTGGCAAGAAGTGCCTCCTTCGCCTCCAAAGATTCAAGCATAGATACCTCCTCTTCCTTTGCCTTTTCTGCTCGAGATTTCAGCCGCTTCATCCTTGCAGGGTTTTCTCCAAGAACTGGCTCACCATCAACCAAAGAAAGTGTTGACTCAGCAACATCCAATTCTTCCTTTGCCTTCGCTGCAGCTTCTTTTGCTGATTCAACACTCTTTTTAAGAGATGATATCTCCTTCCTTAGGTCCGCTATCCGATTATATGTCTTGCTAATGGCATTTCTAAGAACCTGAATATAGGGGAGAAAGACAAGGGAAAACAGGATAAGAAATATTTGTTAAAAAGAAAACAGATAAAGAAAGTCTTTCTGAAACTGATGGTCTATGGATCTAAGAAATAGAAGTAATTACGCTCCAAAAGCTTAGTTTTCCCTCTCTCTCAAGCAACAAATCTCTCAAGCAACAAATTGGCAGCCCAGTTCCTAAACTTGCTCTTTCTCTCTCATTGTTCAGCTATTTCTAGGTTGCACTAAATTTGGTTATTACTTTGTTTTTTTGGCTACAGTAAAGTACTGGCCACTTCAGATGATTCAAATCATTCATAATCACACTTTTGCCTTATATTTCACTCCTCATCCAAAAATGAAAATCTGTAATGAGAAAACAAATGTGAAAATTCAAAGTCGACCTATTCCTTGTTTCCAATTGAAATACTCCATCACACACTGATCAAGAAACACATATTCCGTGCATTCTTTAAACAGTGTGAAATTAAATATTTTAGTTAGGAATGCAGAAAAAAAAAATAGGATTGCAGAATCATATACCTCCCATGGCCGATCAGATGCATGAAAGTGTTCAAGGTTTTCAACAGAAAAGACCCATCTCACGATGGCCAAATTTGATATTAGTCGATAGCCCATCATTCGGTCAATAGCTATAGCTGTCATCTCGGCATTGTTCTTCCAGTACGTACTCACTTCAGCTATTAAGCGAACCTGCTTATCTTGATCTGAACATAATCTCTCAAAGACTTTTCCATATCTCTCCAAAACAGTCATCAAATGAGTGAAACTCTTAGAACCAATGTCGAGAAGAGTTTGTGCAATCACTGTGAGGGTGACTTCCCAACCATGATTGGGTAATACACTTTCTTCGACCCAAGAAATTATTTCTCGGACAGTTTGTCTTCCCTTTACCTTGCCACTGAGTTCGGCAGAAAGTGCATGTTCTTCAGTTTTTTCACTGCCATCTTCAGAGCTGTATCTAAAAATTGGAGTACCCTTTGGAGGAAGCAACTCTTCTAAGGCAGGTGCATTCTCAATGCTCTACACATGGAAGACGCAAAGGAAAGATATCCCATTATATGAAGTCATGAATAGTTGTCAACTTAGTAACCAGACCAGGAAAGTTTATGAGGAGATATAATAAAATAAATAGAGGAAAAAAGATAGGAATAACATTCACAGCAAAAAAAAATATCAGAGCCCAGAGGTATGTTCAAGTGATACTGAAAAGGTGAAAAAATGCAAGCTACTGGAGAAAAAGGAGTACCAAAATCTCAGCCATTAGCGAAAACCATGGATTCAAGAAAATATAAATACTGATGGTAGCCAAGACATGGAGCAAAAAACCTCCAGAACGTTCTATTACCTGCTTAACTTTGTCCCAATAAGACAGACGAATTTCTCTCTCCAAAACCTCTTGCACAAAAACCCGCTGTGGGGCCCATTTAGGAAGCTCCAAGACATGAGCCCACTCTTCCCAAGGCCATATGAACTGGAAGGGATTATTACGTTCAGAAACACTTTTTAATTATGTTATTCAATTTTGGATTTCCAAATATATTCACTTTTAAAATTCCACCACTTTTTAAAATTCCACTTCCTATGTTCTTTCAAAAATCAATCCACTAACTTCCCATTAACTTCTTAATTTGTTACAATTAAATAACTTTTAATGAGCCTTGTATCTATGTAAGAATCCTTGAAAATTACGGGAGTGGGTTGTTTTGTGTTTTCAATTATAACAGTGTCATCGTATGTTTGTTCATTTCTGTTTGTGTTAGTTTAATTATTGAAATTATGAAAATCTCCAATTTTGAATTTACAATTGTAAAAATGTCGGGCATGTTATTATTCATATATAGAAAGAGAATAAAATGGGATATACAATCCAAATAGAAAACTAACTATTTGCTAAAAATAGAAGATTCAAATGCACGATATATAAAAAACATATGTTTGGTGTTTATTTTTGTTCATCATTATTCATATATTGAGAGAGAATAAAAAGAAATATTTTAAAAATTAAAATAATCAAATGATAATATCATATTTTAACATATTTTAGCACATATTGTTCATGAATTTTTCTACATATTTTGGTGCAAAAATACGTTATTACTTATGATTTATTTTGCTTTTGCAGAAATGAAGCAGAATTGAAACACGAATCACACAAGAGTGGAGAAGGGAGAATTACTTGAACAAGAAGCAAAAGAGCAAGCTGCCAACACAGGAAAACAGTGCATTACGCGCAGTCGTCTGGAGAACGCGGTGTCGTTCGAGGAGAACGTGGTGTGATCTTAATCCCGCGTAATCAGATTCATTAGACGCGCGTAATGCATGTCTGATAGCGTAGCAAATATTGTGAACAAGATATTCAGCTAAACAGCTAAATGTGTATATTAATCACATGTTAAATGGTCGTAGAATTCTAATGAGGTTTATGTTTAGAGGAGAATGATATGACCGTCTGTATGTTATGAATCTTATGTGATATTTGTGAATACTGTTCTGACTTATAAAAGAAAACAAATGAGCTAAGTTTGAGTCGCCTGT
>CANYCX010696105.1:0-12056 GCA_948193385.1 Breynia disticha f. nivosa
GTATGGAAGTTTAAGAAATGAATTGAAATGAGGTTGAATTTTTATTTTATTTATTTTCTTTTAAACTTTGATTTCCGGGTTTAAGTATTGTCTGTAGGAGGGAAGTATTACGCAGATAATATTTAAATTCGGGGGTCACATACGTTATTTGCTTCAGTGCATTCTGCCCGAGTTTTTCCTAAGTTGCTTCATACATACACTTATCCATTCACCTTAAACATACCAAACAACCCATAAGGCATCCATACAAATCAAATATACATCCCAATCATCATAGTTAGTCCATTAAACATGTAAAAAATGCATTCCATCAAGATTAAACCACCATCATACACATCCCTACCATCCACATAAGCATCAGTATCATATTTTATACAAGCAACAATGTCAATCGCTTGCTTAATTACCACACAAATTCCACACACTAAACATAGAATTTTCACATTAACCTACTCAATTCGTTATCATACTCATACCACAATAATACTCACATAATTTATTTCAAGAACATAAACACAATTGCCATCAAATCCCAACAAAGCTATCCGTGCACATACAAGCTCTAATCCATGCATAAGCACATATCACATCCCGACATTTTTGCGTAAAAATCCTCAACATAATCAACTCCACATAAACCATATCAAAACATTACACATTCCATCAAATTCATAAAGACTTATTCTCATTTCATCATAAAGCATACAAGCTCACATTATGTCCCATAATTCATATAATTCATCATATGAACCTATAAACATGTGACCCATCAAGAGTCCATTTCTTAATAAACACAACTCGTGATCTTATCATAATCGCAACAGTTCACATTCATTTTTTATACAAACGATAAAATATCATGATGTAAAGAATGAATGCATATGTAATGCACATGCATTCTCACACGAATGATGCGCTCCGGGCCTTATTGTAAGAGAGAGTCCACTCTCTTCCTCATTTGTTAGCCGAAGCTCCATTGTGAACCGAAGTTCCATTATGAACCGAAGATCTATTTGTGAACCGAAGTTCCATTGTGAACCGAAGTTCCATTTGTGAACCAAAGTTCCATTTGTGAACCGAAGTTCCATTTTCTCATTGCATGACCATACACATGCTCATGCCAACACATTATAATATGTATGAATGCAAAACCATGCATTTCATCTTAACTTTCTCATAACACATGCACATGAATGTTCCACAACATATCTCAATCCACAACATGTTTATAACAGCCAACTTGTGACATCATCCAACATATACCAAATGTAACTCCCCAGAGTTCATCAATTAATCCATAAGGAACATTCATATCTTGCATATCACAAGTAAACATATGTAACTCCCCAGAGTTCATCAATTAATCCATAAGGAACATTCATATCGTGCATATCACAAGTAAACATGAATCATCACCTCGTTTTAATCACATATCATATATACCATACATTCACACATTCAAACCTACTTCATTATAAGCTTACACTTATGATCATACAACTCATCTCATAATTACACCACACTCATAAAGAGGGAAAACCCCATACAAAACATTTTATAAGCCATTCACTTTCCTTAAATTAATGTCAACTTGTAAGTATACCAAGTATACTAGCATACTTAACATTTTAGTCAAACTATCGTCATGCAATCTCAAGCACAATTCATTCAGAAATCAACCAACATCAACATAAGTTTCACACAAATAAATTATCGTTTAACCAACAACCCAATTCATAAGCAGGCTCAATACAATACAAACCTCAAGACTCGGTGGCCTCGTGCGATACCTGCTCGACTAGCTCCACCACTTAGAAATCACCATTTTTGTGTTAATTTTTGGTTTAAAGGTTTGAAATCGCTGAAAGTAAGCAACCCCTTCAAAAGGACGAGAATAAGAGTTCTTGTGCCCGACGTTTCTTTCGTGTTTCATCACTTTGGTATGCTTCCTTAGAATCTATTGAGAGTTTAAGAGTGTTAAGTTCTTTAGGTATTGGATAGTGAGGAAGTATGAAGTAATGAGAGAATGATGTCTAGGGTTTGAAGGGGAGAAATAAGAGTTTAGGTATTTGATACATAGTCGATAATAAGAATCATCAATTTATACTTAAATGACTATGTAGGAAGCGTTAATGAAAGTTGGTAAGGGTTGGTGAGACATTAAAGTTGGTGGTTAGGGAAAGAAACATTAAATATAATAAGGGAAATCATGAAAGGAAAGATAAAAGCGGGGTAAAGACACTATAGGAAACGTAAACATGCATATGATAAGCATCTTCGTATTTAGTATGATTCCAAGATTGCTTGATTAATGTGTGAACCCAATATTGACTATAGGAAATCCAAACCATGGCGAGGAAGGTACCCAACTGAGCCGATAGGCATTTCTTCTAAGGTAAACAGTACGAGTGCAACCTTCCTTGATATGTGTGTGTGCTCTTGTGTGTGTGTGAGATGTTTGATTGGATTATATTAGGTGGATTGTTGTTGGAAATGATTGAGTTATCTGGAATAGTCTTGATGTTTGTTATGTTATGGTATATTTGAGATTGTGGATTAAATTTCTTATGTTGATGACTAAGTTAAATGAAGAATGTTGGTATGATATTTGAAACAGGGTTCTTAGTGGAACTTGATGAGGATTGAAAGTGCGATACAACTGAATTGTGGTTATATGAGTGAGATGCATGATTAATGTATATATCATACATACATTTGGGATTATTATAGGGAAAATATGAATAGAAATAAAGGGCTCTTTCTGAGCAAGAATGGGCTCTTTGTGAGCAAAGTAAGAGGGAGTGGTTATGGCTCTCGGTGAGCAAAAACATATGCAAATAGTATATAAAACAACTATACCGTGGCACAGTGGTAAAATCTCAAAACATATTCTTGTGTGCGAGAGTGCCAAAAATTTCAGGGCGCATAAGTGTGGAAATCTATATGGATCCAAAATCTTATAACCTATACTCCTGGCCGACGAGGCCCGTTTGCAGACGTCTAAATAAGGCACTAAGATGACAATAAAGAAATAATATGGATATAGGATCATAGGTGATCATAATAAGGAATGCATTGCATAGTAGGCTGCATGCATTCTCATTCATTATTTTGTATATCATATATTTCATTAATATTATGGAATGGATACATTTAGGTTGCGATGTGTGAACTATGATCATGAGGTTTAACTTATGAATAAATGTATACCATATGTAAGATATGTTGATTATCAAAAGTGTGCGTTGATGATGAATGAGGTGTTATGATTCGATATATTATGGTTATAAATATGTGTGTATTAGGGTTGTTATTCAAGCCAAAAATGGATGGAATTTAATTCTTGATTCTTGCTTACATATATAAGAATGGATTGACATTGTTTCAAGTTGAAAATTTGTTAAGTGTTGGCAAAAAACCAGCCATAAACGTGACTGATCTCAGTCACAATCGTGACTTGTATGCTAAACACCATTTGTGGTGAAAGGAACCAGCCACAAACATGACTGACACCAGTTATGATCGTGACTGACTCCAGTTACGATCGTGACGGGTTTTCTGATGAAAAGTGGCTAGGGTTTTGGTTAGGTTTTGCTAGGGTTTGGTTAGGGTTATGACTAGCCACGATGGTGACTACGTGACTGGTCTTCTGACCAAGAAAGTGGGGTTGAACAAGCCAGTCACGAACATGACTGACCTCAGTCACGAATGTGACTGGGTTTCGGATGCAACATTTCCATTTCAGTTTGGGAATCACGAACGTGACTCCTGAAGCCACGAAGGTGATCCCCATTCTGGATTCTTGTTAGCATTTCTTTTTCACCCAAAATATGAGCCACTAACGTGACTATTTGGATCACAAACATGATGTTGAGTTTGGCCTTAAATATTTGCTTGTTCCAAATGTTATGAATGTGAGCTAACTCTTGGTACAATTATCCTGACTATGAACTATGTTTAGGTTCAGAAATTCATGTTGGTTATGTTTAATTGTGTTTTCTTTGTTATGATCCATTTTCTAAGATAGTTACATATGATCTTCCTGTTGCTTAGTCCTATTGAAGAGTTGTTGTGTTTAAATGTGGAAGCTACTCAAACTAAATGGATTCACAATTGAAATGTTTGGTTATAATATAATTTAATTGAATATGAGACGGTTGGATGTATGAATGAAATAATGATCTATTTGACTGGTTTATTGAATTGTTATCCTGTCTTGGTGTTGGCATATACATGTTGATTAGTATGAATGTATTGATTGAGGAAGTTGTCCATATCGGTAAGTGTAGCTTATTGAGTTTCACAACTCATGCGTTTTATGTCTACCATATTGGGAAGGGACTTGAGGAAATTTTGGACGAGAAGGTGAAGATTTTTGTGCTTGTCTCTGACTTTGACATAAAGACTTGAAGAGCCAAGGTGGGCGGTGCACTAGGATTTGATGAAATCATGTTTTGTAATCGTTCATACTTTCATTTTGGTTGGGTTATTATCGAAATGGAGTCAATTAGATAACTTTTCCTTCATAACCATAACTGTTTTGTAACCTTGGTTATTTGACTACGTTTCCTTCACAAATCATGTACATTTTGATATATATATATATATATATATATATATATATATATATATATATATATATATATTATAAAGTGCATTACAAATTTTAATTCTTAACTTTTATGATGTTCGAATTCGAACATCATCGTGAGGGGAATAGTATATTAAAATAAGATGTTAGTCGAGTTAGGGGTTCATTATTCACGATCTAATTCCTTGCTTCTTCGTTGGAAAATGACATCAAGTCCAATGGTCATCTAATTCTTGACGAGTAATCTCATGTGGAACTTACACCAACAATCGGAGCTAGTTCCACATGTTGATTGAATCTCATAGATATTAATCTAAAAAATCCAAATCAATCGGTTGTCTTAATTAGCTCAATAAAATGGTTGTCGAAAAAATAAATTCTAAAAATTTCAAAACAACGAAAATGAAAACTAAATTAAGAAAATCACAACTCTAAACTATTTATAGTGTTTCATAAAGTTCAAATAATAAATACCATAATATAAAGAATATACACCAAATATTTGATATAGACCAGTAACGGATCAAGAAAATTAATGCGGACATACCTACAACGAAACCAATCTTGTTAATAAAAAATTCAAGGGCATACAAGAGAATGAAACCAAAGTAGATGTCCAAAAAGAGAGTGTGATTAAAACCAACATGCATTGCTAAGCATAACTTTATCATCATTCAAAAAAATAGGAGTTCCATTGGAATGTAACTTTATTTTACAGATAATTTTTTCAAACACCTATTAATACCATTACTAACATTAGCAAGACTCCTACGCATTTTAGGTGAAAGAAAGTAATAAACTCCCAAAGTCAAACCCAAAGGCTTCTTGGTACAAGTACAAGTATTACCAATATTAAAAACAAGCTTCACTCCTTCTAGAATAAAGCTTTGTCTTGTAGATATTTTCTCAAACACCTTATTAACAATTAGAGGTTAAAACCAACACTCATTGCTCTAATTGAGAAAATATAACAATATATAATCTTTAGCATAAGAATTCAACTTCATCTACCACATATAACTAAATCTACCAACATAACCACCAACAACAATTAACTTCCATATTAACTAAAAACACAACCAAATAGCGTAAGCAATCGACCATAAAAAGAAAGGCAACAAATGAACAACATTAAAAGTAGAGGCTCATCTATAGAAGAAGGATAAATGAAGAGACGAGAAGTCTAAACTTTCATAGGAGTGCATGAATATAGTTACACACTTCTTGTGCTACCTTATCTTCTTATCTTCAACTTTTCCACCAATCTTTTCTCCTTTTTTGCCATCAATTCTCAAATATTCTGTTTCTTTTTGCATTTCATCTTCATTTCTTTATTATTCTACTATTTCTTTATTTATCTTTCTCTTCTTCATCTATCACCTTCATATCTTCAGTGACATCAATAATCTTCAATCGAAGCATCGTTCCCTCTTACTCCAACAATGAGAAGGAGCGATACCTATGGACTAGAGGTATAAAACGGGTCAGAACCGCTGGTTACGATTCAAAATTGCGGTTTATGGTTCAGGATTGGGAGGAACCAAAATCGAACTGTGCACTATGCGGTTCGTGCCTATTCGTTTCGTGTCGATTCGGTTCAGAACCGCTGAGTTGGGAGGTTCAACGCGGGTCCAAAAATTTAAAGTTCAAGTGGTTGTCTTCGAGTACGCGTGGTAATAATGATTATGTGTACTTTAAGGCCACAACGTGTACTATCCTAAAATTTCAAATTCACTTGTTTCAATTGAACCAATTTCACAACTCAAGGTGTTTATGCAAAAAACGAGGATGGTACGTCTACATTTATTAATTAACCCTCACTTATGGTGGAGGAATACCATGATTACATAAAAAATAATAGAAATTTACAAAAAACAATTACAATTTAAAATTAGAAGAAAACTCAAACTAATCTAATTCTGCAACGGAAGAGGTAGCGGTCATGGTCTCTCCCTCATCGTTGTTTGAAGAAGACAATTTCAAACTTAAAAGCTCTTGTGTTCTATCTATGACTCTAGACAATTCATCGATACACACTTGAGCTTCTAGTGAGATTGTGCTCAATTTGGACCTCTTCTTATCCAATTTATGCCCTCCCTTGCTAAAGAGTTGCTCCACCACTATGGTTGATGCAGACACGACTAAGATTTGTAATGCCACTTTCGCGAGTGTAGGAAAAGTGACATGATATTGCTTCCACGAATCTAAAATTTGAAAATCATCATTAACCTCAAAATGTGTGGTTAGATAGACTTCAAGTTTGATGGAAAAATTAGAAGTTGAAGTTCTTGATTTTTTTTCCCTATCCGCAATAAATTGTGAACCCAGCCTTAGTTTATTAGGTTGTAATGAGTTAGGCAGAAGGGAAGAGGAAGAGTCCTCAATGGGCAAAGTGGGAGCAAAATGAATTAACAATTTATTAATTAAATTCCTAACTCTACTAACCATAGAAGAAACATCAAAAGTAGGATCATCCTCTAAATGTAACAAAGTATAATAATGACATAAAATATCATTTAACATTTTAAATTTATTATTTAACCTAGGATCAAAAATAAAAGTAACTAAATAAACATTTTGAATGGTCCTAAAATAATTAAGTCATTTTTCTTTCATTTCATTAATTGTATGTTTTATTTCATCTATTTTTTGCCTTCATTGAAGGCACCCGCTACATTCAAAGTTTGTTCTAAAAATTCATGGGAAGTAGGCCTATATACATGACTAAAAAGAAAACTAGCATCATTAAAAACTTGAAAAATATACATAATTTTTCACAAAAATTCCAAGTGGAAGGTAAAAGACGAATATGAGGAGTAAATTGCGTAGCAAAAGAACATAAAACATTTTTATAATTACTACATTGACAAAGTAAAATATAGGTTGAAGTCCATCTATGTCCTACGTCCTTAGAAAATCGTTTACAGGGTACAGTATTTTGTTTACAAAAATCTTGCCACTCTCTTTCTACCATAGGCCTCAACCATATATGAGTCAAAACATCTTTAATTGGACTAATAAATCATTTTAATTCCTTTAAACCATCTTGGACACATAATTTCAAAATGTGACAAACACATCTAATATGAAAAAATGTCCCCCAAAATAAGGACGACGCAAAGTTTTTAATTCATTAATTAAAGCGGTATTAGCACTAGCATTATCAAAGGAAATAGAAAATACCCTATTACCTAATCTACATTCTTCTAAAACATTATTAATTACTAAAGCAATGTTAGAAGCGGTGTGGGGATTGACAAAGCCTCTAAAAGCTAACATGCTTTTTTTGCATAATAAAATTTTCATCTATAAAATGACAAGTTAAACTGTAACATCCTAAAAATTAAATAATAGAATTATCAAATAAACTAAGAGAAATCTTATTGAAATGACAAGGAATAAATGAGAAAACATGAAAATATTTAAGTTGATAAACGGTTGATAGGAGGTTGATTCGAACGAATGAAGAAAGGTGGGAAATAAGGTAAAAGCAGCCATGGAAACGGCCTGGAGGCCGTTCCCACTGACCGTTTCCATGAAAATTGGTGGCCAGATGGTGAGAACGACCACCAGAACGCCCGACGGTCATTTCGTAGGCCGTTCTGACCTGATTTTATACAAATACAGCCCTATTTTGTTTCTCTCTTCACACAAACATGACACACTTTTCTCTCTTCGTTTAAAACACTTTCTAAGCTTGAAAATATATCTAATTTGCTGAAAATTATCCATTGGAAGTGGAAATTTATCTAATTCCTTGCCCAAATCATCACCCAACCCATTAAGGTAAGTCATTGAGGTTTTTGACAAGCTTTAATGAAGTTTGGGAATTTGATTGAGTTAGGTTTTTTGAGTTAAGTGTGAATTGAGAATTGAAAGGTAGAGAATTGATGTTTTGCAACTAGTTTTAGCTTCAATTTGAAGAGTAGAAATCATAATCCATACTTATGTTGAAGTTAAGAAGAATCCTTATACTAAAAGCTACTAATGAATTGGAAATTGATGATTAAGATAAATATGAATGATTCTAATTTAGAATGAATGAAAAGGAAGATAATTAATGTTATTTATATGATTAATTCATACAGGCGGATCTGTACGACACTCGGATTGAGGTTTAGTCGGCGCGGTTATTGCGTGACTTTGTGTGAAATCAAGGTAAGTGTTCTTACGCTTACTAATCATAATTATATGATTAATTGAATTGAGATTGGGTTGTGGAAATGTGTTTTCTGCGGTAATACATTTTTTGAAACTTATTAGTATGATTGTAAGCTTGATGGTTTTGGTTGATTCTAGGTTAACATATATGTTTAAAGAATTATTCTTAAGGACAATTGATTGATAGTTGATTTTATGTTGGCCTATAATGACTTGTTGGGATTGTTAGAGTTAGATGTACTATATTATACCTTGAGATGTTTTGATGATATGAGCATGGTTGAATTGAGTGAGTTTTGAGATTGGAATGTGTTAAGCATGCTTATTTGATTTTCATTGACTTAAGGTTGATGATATGTTGACAGTGATTGTGAAATGCTTGTTTTAAAGTAACTGAGCATGTGAGCATACTTGATTGAATTGTATTGATTTATGAATGTATTGTTCATTCATTGTGTTGCCTTTATTTGTGGGGCACGAGATGAGAATGAGAAACAGACAAGGCCTGAGTGATTTCGAGGGAGATCTCGATGTCGGTCGAGGACCGAGGATATTCCAAGCAAGGCTTGATGCCGCCCAAGGGACAAGGGAAAAATGAAAAGAAAAAGAAAGGAGAAGAGAAAAGAGAAAGAGACTAATACTCCGGGGCATATCGCATGTGTTTGCATTCGCATTCTTATGCATTGATTTGAATTGCATTCATATTTGGCTACTATCATTTTTGATTATCGATAGATGAATGCTTTGCGTAAAGAGTTTGATTATGAATGGATGTTAGTTGATAAGGATGTTTGACTAATACGTTTGTTAAGTGTATGTTATCACTTGGTTATGCATTGGTTAGCATTGGAAGTATGATAAGTTCTATATGATGAGTTGAGTAATGTGTAAGATGTGTGAATGAAAATATGTTTGGTAACTATGGATACTTGAGTTGAGAAATGATGTTAAAAACCATGCTAAGTATGTGGAAGGTATTAGAAATGACTAGATATTGAAATGTGATTCCAATAGATCAGAACGGGCTTGGAAATGGCCTCTAGAACCATTTCCAAAGCCGTTCTGCCTGTACTGTCAACCCGGACAGTAGAAACGGCCAACCAGAACGGTTTCCTTGGCCGTTTCTCTTGTCTGGATAGCTGAAATGGATTTGTTATGTGATGTTGTTAACATGTTTAAGTGTTAAATTGTAAAAGGTGGTTATGTATTTTAAGCTAGACTCAGTACGTCTTCGTACTGACCAGCACGTCATCTTGTTGGATATTGAATTGGAATAAGTATGAACTTGTGTTTTAATATGTCATTAGAAAATTGGGAATGAAGGGATGAACGTAACCTCGTGTTCATCAGCACACCCGTGCTAACTGGACCCCTGCACTTCATTTAAACTTACATTGGGCTTACACTTATTGAGTATTCGTATATACTCACCCCCTTTCTGTTTGTTTACATGATGTGCAGGTATAGCAGGATTGCCACGAGGAGGACAGAGCACGAAGTAGCAAACATGGATAGATTAGTAACTATTGCAGCAAGTTTTATATAACTCTTTTTATGTATCAATGTTTGAAAAAGTTGGACATGTGTGACATTGTTGGATAAATAGTTTTACATTTTAGAATTTTAAAATAAATGAAGTTTAATTTTGAGTCCCATATTTAATGGTATCAGAGCAGGGATTAGATATCTCTGCGATCGGTACAGTGTTTTATAGTGATTTTTATAGTGATTTGAGATTTGAAAACCAAGAAGGGTTTAAGAAAATCTTCGTGCTTCGACCTCGTGGAATCCTCGCATTGATAAGGTACTATTATTTATCTATAATCTAAAAGTTCTTATGAAAGATACTTGCAGGCTAAAGGCCAGAAATGTGATTGAGAAAGATGCTCAGTGAAATGAACTTATATAGATGTACATACATGCCTTGATTGGCTAGGTTAAATGCTATGTGTTCTTAACCTAGACTACTTTGTGAAAGGTAGGAAATGATCTATGTGTATAAAAGCTTTGTAAATGATAAAAAGAACATGATTGGTCATAGAAATGATGATAAAAGTCATTGATATTGCTAAGCGAAAACTCGAGAGAAAACTATAGGTCAAAAAGTTCGACCAGATACCAGAGTGTGAGACTCTGAAAGAAAATGATCCAAAACTTATATTAGGCAAATCTGCAATTGCCTTTCATAGCACATACCTAAACAAGGTATTCTTAATGTTGGGTAATTAATGAAATGAGACTACCATAAAACATAAGTGTATATGAAACACGATTATGATGAAATGGTTAAATTAAACCATCAAAAAGAGAAAAACTATATGTGTGAGACTCAAAATGAAAACCATTATTTTCCAAACATTCAAAACTATTCCCGATTTTAAATTTCAAATCTCAAAATGTAAAATCATTTATGCAATATTTCCAAACCTTTTCAACACAAACATGGATATAGAAAAGAGTTAATCAAGTTTTACAATCAATATAGTTGAAATACACTCAAACAAATTCACTTTAAATATTTATTTACAAATAATCCATGTTTGCTCAAATACGAGCTCTAATCCTCCTCGCGAAATCCTGCACAATCATTTAAACAATAAACGGGGTGAGTATAAACTATACCCAGTAAAAATTCTTAGCTTATATAACTTAAATGATGTGCAGGGGAAAAATATAAATCAGCACGAGGACGTGCCTATTTATCTTCTCCCTATGGCATTCCTGTAAGCCAGTCAAACAATTCACATAGATACTAAACAGCACACAGCTATCAACCACACAGATTTATCAAACACATCTGGATCAATAACATCTCAATATAGCACATAACATTACAATAAACTAGCACCCTGCCTCAGTAAGATCACACGATCACTTAAAATAGCACATAACAGTCTTTAGATCATACAGATCAATTTATACAAAATATCTAACCACACAGGTAGTGATAATAAGCAGTTCACACAGAACAACAGGCAGATAGCACACAACATTCTTGATCCGCATTGGTTTTATCTCACACAGAGATCAATAATCCACACAGGAAATAGTAAGTCAGATCACACAGATCTATATCCACACAGGATAGCATACACGAACTACAAAGTTTAACATCCACACAGGATAGAAAATATAACCACACAGGTTATCATCCACACAGGAAAGCATATATATAATCACACAGGTTAACATCCGAACAATATATACGAACCACAAAGGTTCAATCGTCCACATCGAATCAAAATCATACCGTTATACATATATGAATGTAAATGTATGATATGAAATGCTAATGCAAATCCAC
>CANYCX010696464.1:0-13128 GCA_948193385.1 Breynia disticha f. nivosa
CACTGATTTCAAGCGCTTCGTCGTAACAAAGTTGCCTTACCGTAAATTCAGTGCGCAGACACTATAAAGACTTTCTAATTTCATCCCTGCAGCTACTGTAACATGGCCTTTGTTTGCCTGTTTTTTGCCTTTTTTGTCAGTTCCTTTCACTTGTTTCATTTCTATATAATAAAATTTACAGTGTGGTGGTTCAGATACGGCTAATAAAGCCTTGGTTGTATGTATATGAGGTGTGAATATGAGTAAAATATTAGTGAAGAGTGAATGATTTAAAAGAGGGGAGGTTCCTTCCAATCAGAAAGAAACGAGAGGTTTTGTATTGTTCTGATAAGCATGGTATGCCGACAAACAGGAGAGGGAGCACCGTGGCTCAATGCTTCATTTATTCTACTATCTTCCTCTATTGGTGGGCCATCCTAATAAATGATGCACCTTTTTTTGTTTTCATTTTCGTTTAGTTTTCTTTGGAACAAAGCTTCAAAATAACATGCAACAAGAGTTATTTGTATAAAAATAGTCGAATTAAAAATAATACGAAAAAAATAGACTAAATATACTGTTTTATAAAAAAAATACACTATAAAAGAAATAAGACTATAAAAGCATGTAGCGAAAGTTAATAACTTAGAATTTATATTACTATTTTTTTTTGATTGATGTAGACGACGAATACCAAATATACGATAGGTTGGAGAGAATGCAATAATAGAAGCAGCGCCACACTTTACTTTGTATCCATTATTGTTAAGGTGTTTGTTTATTGGTCACATTTTTGTACATGCTAATACACTTGTTTGTATTTTATGCATTCTGGTTCTTCAATTTGTTAACATTTTCTTGACCAAAATGAAACCTCCCAAAATATGCCTAAGGCATGGATATAAGAACTATCACGTTGACTAATGATATAGTATAGTTTAACTAAAGCAAAGCATGATTTAAAGAATGAACTTGAAGTTTAATGTAGCTCGAGAACCGTCTCCAACCTAAAAACACTATGTAACATTTCAATTTTAATGTGTAAAATTATATAATCTTTTATATTTTTTTTATAATATAACAATAAATTATAGAACTTTTCGTCTTTTAAATTATACTTTTATAAATATTACATAATGAATAAGATAAAAAAATTACAATATCTAATGGGGTGAAGACGTCCTCAACACCAATAGGTAACGCCGTCCTCACCTAAGAATCCAGACACCTTTGGAGGAGGTGGCAATGTATAGCCATGATCTCCATCCATCTGAGATGCGCATGGAGATCAATAATCTTGGATTGATGTAGCGTATGGCTGCATTAGACAGCAGTCGCACTAGAAAAATCCATCATGCCAAGTACAGCATCTAAAATAAGTTGGCTGCTCTCTTCCTCAGTCAAATGGTAGGCTGCCCAGTGAAGATAAGGAAAACAAATCTGTATTTTGTTTAAACACGTCAGGAACTGCAGCACCAGAGACGTTCTCTTCGCTTAGACTCCTGGAAAGGTATTTCACAGAAAAAATGGACCATATGAGGAGGGGTCAAAGAGTGGTCCGTTGGCAGTTGAGACATCAATTGATAAAATCAGTACAAGCATTGCAAATCACACAAGGAATAATCCCACCCCACAGATATTGGGACAATAGATATAGCCAATATTGGAAAGTCACACGCCACCCCACAAAAGAATAATAATGCAACACAAAGTAGATTCATAATTCGTTAAGGGCATAAGATGTTATACAATAATTTAAAATCTAAAAGACAGATACAAGCCAGCATAGCAGTCCACCAAACAACCACCATGGATGATCGACCACGATATACTCCAATATTGAGAGGGATAACAATCTGGCCTAACATAAATGGGGTGCATAAGAAAGGAGGAAACAACAAATCTGGATTTTTCCAACTTACATGCAAATTTAAATTGGATGCAGTCAATGATCAGCTGAATAGTATTCAGAATACGTCAAGTTTTCTCAGTAGAGAGGAAGGTCACAATATTTTTTCCTACGCAATGGTAACTCACAAAATGGTTAACCATTTTGTTCCCTATAACAGGCTCAACGCAAGGTTCTTTGAGATCATCAAGGAGCAAAGGCTCTAAGCACATGACTGTGTTAAACTCAGTTCAGAAATTCCTAACCAATTGTCACTGACACCAGTAACCAATGAAGTAAAATGAAACTGTTGGGAAGGAAAAACCTATGACACGATGAAAACCATAACTTCATATTTCTATAAACTGAAACTTGAAAAACCCCAAGCCAAGACTACCAACAGAATTGCCCAATGTTTTCTAGGTTCCTGCAAAATAATCAATATCAAATTATCAGGGCAAGAAGATGAAGATTAATCACATTTGACTGGAAGCAATGCAATAAGAAATTCAACAACTCCGATAAGAGAACACATATAATATTTGATTTATGCAGACAAAGGTTCAAGCATCCCATGCTCACATGTCATATCAAAGAGAAAAAAAAATATTAAGGTTAGTCGACAGAGTTTAATAAAAAAAGGCAAAAGGCAAACTGATCCACTTCAACTAAGATCCCACAATTGCAGTTCGATTCAATACCTAAGTGAATAATTATGCGGAATACGATATCTCTAGATATCATCACAACAGCATAAAGCTCAGCTGGTAAGGTTACCATTGGTTTTGTTAAATTCATGCCCTAATAAACAAATTAAGATTAAGAATAGACAACAAATTCCTATACATAGACCACTTAAGCAACATAAGTATCACTAACCCAAAATCACAACTAACTCTAAACACAATCGAATAGTAAATCTACCAATCCTAAAATCCTCGGGACATCAGGAAATCGTGTACAGATTCAAAATACCATCATCAATTCAAAGTACCATCATCAACAACAGCAGGACAAATAACCAACAAAATTAACCCAAAGAAAATCCAAGAGCAATCTAAAAGTACATCTAGAAATTCCAAAATTCTGAGGATATGAGTCAGTAAATTGTGCACAGCATAGCATTAACAATACAATCAAATGAATGGTAAAATATAACAATAGTCCACCAACAATACCAATCACAGCCCGTCCAATTAAGAAGAATAACTAATAATCACTCTCACCATTAGCCCCCGCGGATGGTTTCCTTTTCTTAATCCTGTAAAGCTGAATTTGGGTGTCAGTAAAACTCCGCATCCTCTCCATCTCCAACTCCTTGGCGAATTTCATCCTCTGCTTCTCCAAATCCACCATTTGCCTCATCTTTTCACTCTCCACCCTCTCATAAACCTCCCCGAATCGTTCTATTGCTCTCGCAAGCATCCTTATCTCCTCCCCCTCCTCCGCTTCCATCTCTTCCTCTTCCTCCTCCTCCTCGCTCTCCGACTCCTCCGCAGCCGCTGCAGCAGCCATCGCTGAATAATTCCGTCTGAAATACCCCTCGTCTATCGCTCTCTTCTGGGGAACGGCCACCTCCTCACTCACCGGTGTCCTCTTGTAATTAACGAGCGGTAGCGCCAGGGGTGGCGACGGAGACACCGACGGAGACGGTTTCTTAGCGGAAAAATTCAATCCGATCAACGCGTCCATTCTCTCAAAGAACGGCCAAGTGGACGTGAATGTCCCGTTAGATCCAATGACTTTTGCTTTCTCAATCTTATACTTCTTCTTAATCGTGTCAACTCGGTTCTTGCACTGAACGTCTGTACGGTGCGTTTTCTTGGTCGTTGCGTGAAGAGCGTTAACGGCATCAGCGACCTCTTGCCAGTCTTTCTGGCGGAGATTTCCGCGGTTAAGTTCGAGATAACGGCCTCCCCAGGATTCAACGAGAGTCGACGTAGCTTCTTCGCTCCAGCAATCTTCGCGAATAGGAAACGGACGTGAGTTAGTAGCAGTTATAACAGCAGTAGAAGGCGAAGGCGTTACAGATTCCGTCAGATCTCCCATTATGAAGAATAACGATTAATTAATCAAAAAAGGGGCTAGGGACAGTACGGTTTGAGAATTGGGAAGGGAGAGAATAAATAATATTGGTGTTGTAGAAAGGGAGAGAGAGATGGCGTGAAGTCGCCGCACCGGAAGATAGAGCGAGAGAGTAGGGATGGAAAAATAAAAGAAAGAGGAGTCGCCGGGCGCGTGTGAGAAACGGGGGGTATAGGTCGATGCGGATGCTCATTGGTTTGCGTCATCGGATTGTGCTTTTCGGCTCGGCTTATAAACTTACGTCTCTCTCTCTCTCCCTCTACTTCAACTTTGAACGATTAAAACTTTACGTCCAATATTCCCCTATCTCTAACATAACAGGAGTGGAAAATTTTAATACGAGTCCCGTAAAAATAAGATTCAATAAAGTTTGTTCTTTATTTAATTAAAAAAATAAAAATTACGTAATATTCATAAATTTGTTATAATTTTAGAGTTAAATAGTGATTCTCATAAATCTTATATGTAATTAAGTATAAATTTGAATAAAAAAATGTATAATTAAAGTGAAAAGTGTTCAAAATACTCTAACAAAACCACATATTAACCAAAAGTTACATTCTAAAAATTTTCTCTAATGTCCTTTCAACTTCTTAAATCCTCAAAAATGATGTTCACAGCACGTGAAATTTAAATCCTCTAACACAAATATAGCTCCCATGCAAATATCTTTTTTTATCACATTTTTTTTTCATGTCACAAAAATGTATGATTACAAGTTATGTTAATTTTAGTGCTATAGTTAGTATTAGGGTTCACTTAATTAGCAATAAGTAAAGAGAAAAAATTGCACTCTTTCTGTCTCATAAAAAATAAGTATAATTTAACTTTTACGATTTTTAAAAAATTGATAGCTATGGTAGTTAAATTTAGTTAAATTATGTATTATTATTATACCTTTAATAGTTTTTATTCGGAAACACCCACTATTAAAAATTTTGTATCATAAATGAGGTTAAAAATATTAATGTGTTTATCATAAATGAACTTAAAAAGGTAAGTGTTCTTATAGATTGGGACATCTTATATAAAAAGTATGTCTATTTTTAAGGAACGGAGAGAGTATTTTTTTAGAAGTGTACAAAATTATTTTGTTTGGTTATATTTCTATATTTATCTTTTTGGAAAGTCAAATTGTCTTGTTACTTATTCAACGGAAGTTACTTACCTAAAAAACCTTATGTGAATTCAACTTTCTTAGAAAAATTTAACGATTTTTACTATTTTATTCATACATTTATTTTATAAAATATCTAATAAATTATTGATGAGTGTATTTATATAAATATTAATATCAATTTATAAAAAAATTAATCAATATTGTCTTCTTCTTAAACAGTATATTTTAATTAAATGATATCTTTTTTTACTTTTTAAAAAATTAATTCGCAAAAAATACAATTTCTTAGAAAATAAACTTAAAAATTGTACGAAATTTTACCCCCTTACGTATACAAAGAATGTTGAATTTGAAAGTCATCACACATAAAATGCCAAAATGGTCTATCAAAATTTGAGATCGCAAAATGGGAATGTGAAGTTAGGCGGTTGCGTCGATTTGGGAGTGACGTTGATGGCGCGGCAACGAAGTGCCGGCTGTCAGCCGAACTTCTGAGCTACTTTATTAATTCAGCTTACCAGCTCGGCTCAGCTAACTGGCCGGTCAGATAGTAGGTTTTGTATTTTCCGTAAGGTGCTGGTCTTATTCCTTAGGAGATCGAACGGCTGTTTCCAAGTTGGACACTAAATTTCCGATCGACGTCTTCACTTCTTCCAAAGTTGTTGGGCCTCATATTTATTTTGGGCCCACACTTCTCTCCACATCAATCGTCGTTCTGATTCCTTCTGTGCAAACTGAAGTTCACCATGACATGAATAACCACCACGAGGTAATGCGAGGGCTGTAAATTTGTGTTTGTTATGTCTAATGGTGAAATCGAATCAGAATTGACAATCTATAATTGGAACCGTTGGTTTGGGAATCTGAATAGAATCCGAATTATAGGAACCTGCTAGTCCTCTTTTTCTTGAACTGTGATCCGCTTATTCTAATTTGGAATCGGCAATTCAAATCGACTATGCATTTCCAGTCATGTCGTAATCGTGTCGTGTTATTTTCTATTAAACATTACAATTTGTAATATAGATATTTCAAAAATGGAATTCATATCATTCGTATTGTATTATAAACGTGTACTCATTGTATTCGTGTTAGAAATTACCAACCGTAAATAATAGTAACCTGCCACATCACTTAATTTTCTACAACAAATTCCTCATTCCTAGTCAACCGTAAAAGGGTAAATTCATCGAAAACAGCCTTTGCTAGAATATATATATATATATGCATGTTCATTAATTTATATTCGTATTGAATTTAACGAAAATAACATAGAGATAATAATCCAACTAACTTGACAGCTAAATGACCAAATTATAATTACAACTCTCATATATGAAGCCAAAGAAGGTATAACTGATGAAACATTGTTCTTTAATTTGTCGCAGAAGCAAACTAATGCCAGTGATTTTGAGCATCAGAAAAATTACTCCTGAACATGCACCACTGTAAATAACAAAAGCACTAGCAGCTCTTAAGACTGACAAGCTTTTATATATATCTGCATGTAGAAAACCTATTTGAGATGTTCGTAAAGCCATGATTTTCCTGTTCCTAACCTTCAAGCTTATTGCCCTAACCTGGGTCTTCCTGCAAGAGTTAAACCAGACAACAGCATTAGGATACTATCTTGTGACTTCTCAGGTTCATATTTCAACCATAATAAGAATGAAAACTGTATTGATTTCTTGTTCGGGATATATGTAATCACCAAAACGTATAATAACATTTCAAAAAGACTAACACGAATAATATTATTTGATATAACAAAGCATAACAATATAACGACACGACTAAAACGAATTTACATCTATAATTTTTACCCTATTTTAAAATTTATTGATTTGTAACTCTCTCATAGTAGATCATGCAGGAATCGAGATTCTTATAGACTAAATTTTTAAGTACAGGACCGTATACTTAAGCAGAAATTGATGACATACAAAACAATAAACTGTAAGCGGAAGAGTACCTAAAACACATGATTCATGATCTGTCAAAGATTCGGGTACAATGATCTTCTAATTGATCCACACCACAAGTTACACTAAAAGGAATGATGATGATCCTTTTATAGAAGTGAATAGTTACGTACAAAAAATAAACGTCTATTCACTTTATAGTGTGTCAATTAGGGACCACAACCCATAATATGTAGTTGCTATAATTACTAATTACGCTCATAATAAAATAATATATACTGGTTTCTACACATATTATATTATGACCTCATATTTATTATAAAATAACAAACACATGCTTTATTAAGCAAATCACTTTACAGTGTTTGGCAAAACAGAGAGTAAGATAAAGTAAATGTTTATAAAGTAAGATAAAGTAGGATAAAGTAAAGTTTTCTCTTGATTAAAATTTTTTGTTGTTAGGAAAGAAAGTAGAGTAAAGTAAGTGTTTATAAAATAATAAATAGTAAAAGTTAACTTACTTTCTCAACCCTCCAATTCGGACGGTTGGAATAGAGAGGTCCTCCAAAACACTTAAGTATTTACTTTACAAAACTTTCTTCCCAAATAAAATTTTTAAGTAACCTTATTTTACAAAACTTTCACTTACCTTCAAAACCCTCAATCCAAACATACTGTTAATTGGGCTATTATGCTTTATTATAGTGATTAACATACAATTAATTTTCGTAATGCATATACGTCTACATGTCCAAATGCATTAATAAATATAACACATATTGTCATTCCGTAATTCCAACAGATCAATCATATTTTAACCACTTAAATGCAAGGTTTATGAAATGCAAGAATCAAATAATTAATATTTATGTGGCTTAATTCCCTTCATCTTTTAATCCATCTTTTAATACCAATTGCATTAAAAATTGATGCATCATATTTAATTCAGCATTTTCCACTAATTGAAAGAACAAGTATTTTTATTTTTTTCCTTTTTAAAAACAATTATTTTTGAAAAAATCCAACTAAAGTAATGCGTAATCTTCATGAATATAATAATTTAACATTTATTTTTCATTATTTGAGTATATATTATTAAACCACTGAAAATCTTAAGTTTAACACAATTGGCAAAGTGACGAGCAATGTAATTAAATTGGCATAAGATTTACTTTTTCATGTTAAATTAACAAAATTTAATTATTTCAACACTAATGATACATTCAAATTGAGATCATTGAACTATGAAAAAACAGTCATTTGATATTTTGTCAAAAAACAAGAAAACTATTTTTATACCTAATATTTTATTTTCTTAATACAATATTTTTTAAATCTAATTTAATTTTCATGAAATTTAATATATTTAACATCTATATTATTTTATGATATAAATTTTTATTTTAAAATATAAATAATTATTTATAAATTTAAAATAAATATAATAAAAATAAAAAAATTAATTTTAATATTTCTTTCTAATTTTATTTTCTCCAACAGAAAATATGTTTATAAAAATCTTTAAATAGTGTTACATTTAACAATTATATTTTATAACATGTTACTAAGCATCCACCTAATTTTTTTATCAAAAAATTTATCAAAAACACTTTCTTTTATAACAATAGTAATTTTTACCAGTAATTCAAAACATACTCTAATTTTTTTAGCAATTTTTTAACAACAATTTTATCAGTAATTCAAAACTTTTTAAGTGGTGAAAACTTTCAATTATAAGAGTGATCATTATCCTAAAATTAAGCATCTAATAAAAGCTTGAAATTATGTAAAAGAAAAAGCTCAATTAATTGAAAATCTTTTCGATTGAAAAAACTTATATTGCTTGGTTACATTTTTAATTTTATTTTTTTTGAAAGTTAAAAAATATATTTTTTTATTTTAGGAAAGTTACTTGCCTAGTAAAACTCATTTAAGTTCAATTTTCTTAAGAAAATTGAACCACTTCTACTATTTTACCCTTGAATTTATCTGATGAAATATCTAATTGCTTGTTGGTGAGAACAATTATGTAAATATAAACATTAATTCATAAAAAAAATTAATGAATATTACTTGCTTTTTGAAAAGTATAATTTAAAACAAATAATATTTATCATATTTCTTAGAAAATTACTTCTACAATTTACTGATAAATGAACTTCTAGAGAAATATGTTAATTTAAACTAAGTGAGGCCTAAATTATCAGAATATCATCAATAAAAAATAATACTATATTTGATTTATGTTAATACTATTAATTCAACCACATAACACAAATTTATTTAGTAATTTCAGCAATTTTATAACACCAAACTTTAAAGATTTTTTTACTATAAACTCAACAATATTATGATAGTAGCAAAAATGATTTCTGTCAAATCACTAGTTAATGTTCTAACAATACCATATACATGTAAACAGTTTTGTTTGAAAGAACTTCACAGCTACCTATTCAATCAATACTTGCAAGTAATTTCTTCCTAATATTTACACCTCAAATGAAAGCATATGTTTACTTAGTAAATATGTTCAATGAAAATTATGATTCTGCTTAATTAATTTAAAAGTATCCTCCTCTGCTCCAGAAATGCAAGTATTTAGAAGAACACAGCATTTGATTTCAGCAGTAACTTGCATTAAAATGCCATACCAGATACAGTTATATCAGTAGCTGTAAGAACTATACAGAAAGAAGAGAGAAATATATATATACATACATACAAGATTCTGCATGTTCAATCGAACGTCAATCTGTACAAACATCACATGCAACGTATGGTATCTCACATGGTCATTCATGGGGGCTCAAAATCGTTGAGAAACAGAAAAGGGCCGAAGAAGGAAAAGGCAAATAGTTTTAGACATATTGAATATTAGAAACCACAATGAACAGTGTTTTCATGATATGAGAGAGAATGGGTGCTTCCATTGCAGAATAAATATACATTCTAGAGTTGAGGAAGGATGTAAAAAATTTATGAACTGCAATTCTTGTTTGTCTGTCTAGAAAGTGACTGTCAGATTTAGGGTTTTGGATAAGCGTTTAGGGTTTTAGCTTCACGAAACCAAAAGCAATCAGAAAAACTCACTCGACCCTTTCAGTCCTCCTTAGCTACTTACTTATAGGTCACAGCTTCAGCATCAATAATTGAACTCCAATTTCTAGCAGTAATTAATTGCGAAAGGGATAAATAGCTAAGTTGAAAATAGTTACCATTTATGATCTGAAGAAGGAACTTCATGATAAATTTAAGCTGACTGCAGTGAAGGCTTAGTAGCATCTTCTCTTGCCTTAATTTGATTGATAATCTTCTTCTTCTTTTTCTTCTTATATGGAATTCCTCTTGCCTTAGCTTGACAATCCTTCACTTCCCTTAAAAAAACCCGAATGGCTCCATTTCCAAAAGGGTTGGTCTCAGGTGATCCACCATGCTCCTCATAAGCAGCTCTTAACCGTCCAATTAGGGCATCAAGACTTCCCCAAGCTTGCCTTAAAGGGCAAGTGCAAGGAGCAGGAGGGTCTGGTTGTCCAAAAAAGACACAACCATGTAGATGAACCTTAGTTTTCCCGAACTGATCGAGATACCTCAGAAAATCGAGGACATGGTTGCAGTTACACTGGGACAGTGACACTGGAGGTCTTTGATTCTTCAAGTACTGACCAAAAGTGTTCCAGTCCCTCCTTTTCTGCGACTCATACCTGCTCAAAGGCGCCGGCTGAGGATGGGAATTATCACCGCCGGATCGCGAAGACCCCTCTGCGGAATCTTTGGCGCTTTGAACGGTTGACATGATTGATAATGAAGAAAACTTAGTGGGGTTTTTGTGAAGAAATTAACAAGAGAGAGAAGAAGAGTGATGAAACGAAAGGAACAACAGGGACGTGCAGTGGGAGAAGAACAGATGAAAATCACATCTATGGTCTAGTGATGAGACATATTATGGGGCCCTATCAGGGTGCTTTTGTTCCTCTTTTTCTTCCTTTCCTGTAGTTTTTTCTCTTTAAAATTCTATTCTTCAATGGCACTATTTTCTCTTGAAAATGTATCCCACTTCCAAAAATATAAAAATATAAACTATTTATGACGATGTGAATTACAAATTTTATACAAGTCAAATAATTTTATATTAAAGAATTTTACAATTTGTATCGTTCATAAATCTATATACATATGCAATCACATTCACATCTCACATCATTTTGCAGTAGCTATATTATTAAAACATTTTTATTTGGTATAGGGTTTCTAAGCCATCATCAATACAATTATTACCATCATTTTCATTTAAATTATGATAATTGAATTATATGATCTAATTAGTTGGGTGCAATTTGATAAGGTTAATGACCCTCCATTTAGGTAAACATCTAATTAAATTTTAATTATTTAGTAGAAGACACTACAAGACTTGTGAATTAGAGATGCTTTTCAAATCATATCTTATACTGTATCTAGAAACGTTTATATGATCTCATGACCCTGCGATTGTAATATTTGACTAAGATGAATCACGAGGCGACAATTCGAATTGACAGGTCATTATTGTATTAATATTTTTTTAACAAATATTGTTATTTATAAATTCTAATCGTGATATCGTGTCTAATCGTACATTTATTAATCGTATTATCGAGTCAGAAATTGTTAGCCCTAATTAATTATCAAATATGGAATTAGTAAAGTTGTAGTGTGAAAGATTCTACTAAACATCACTTAATCTTGGTTAATAAAGTAACAAGGACCAATCAATAAACTACGTTTAATATGAATGGAGTGTGAGTTGATCATGGTTTGCTTACTTTTATACTATTTTATTTTATTATAATGGATTTTAATTATATTTTATTATACTATTTTACGTCCTTGTCTTTCTTAATTACATTTTCAAAATTTCAATCGAATATGTAATTAAATTACATTGGGAACATGATAGAGTTTGAAGAAACTCTTAGTAATATCTTTTTAAGCAAATGTAATTTACAAGTTAAGATAAATAAACTTAACTTTATCAAAGAATAATGTATTATATATCTAATCAGTGGCCATGGACAATATTTTACAATAGTCACGGATAATTATGATTAAAATTTTATATGCTATTAAAATCGAAATCATCAACTAATTTTCACGGATCATTGAAAACTTTTAAATAATATCAATGAAAGGATAATTTATTTCTTTTATATGACGTTGGATTTGTCTAATAAATATAATTAAATTAAGAAACTTAAATATAGTTATTTGATAAAAAAATTAAATTAAAAATATTTTATATTCAGGGACTCAAATACAATTTTCACCCAAAAATACCTATGCACTATCGGTACCAAGAGTTTTATAATAAATAAAAGATATCTCCATCATAAAATTCACAACAAAATGAGATTACCAAAGTCTTGATTTTTAGATTAAGAAATCTTTGTTTTTCTCTTTAAGTTTTAGGTAGAAACTAAAACATCCTAATCTAACTATCGTATAAATTACGTATAATTTAAAACTTTTCTTAACCTTTATATCTCTAATGTTTTCATTACGTTTCCTTCAACTTTAAGTTACGCGAAGTAACTTCATACCAATAGGTCGGATTCCCAAATTCTTATTATTCCATTATATTCCCATAATACTGATCGTATTAGTTGACACATCCATGGATTAAGCTTTGTGTTATGCTAATACGCCCTTTATTCTTTAATCAGCATGTCCATACTTTACGTAGAACTGCTATATAACTGCTATAATACGGATATCCCATAACCTATTGCAATCCACCTGCAAATCAAATTCGCATTTATAAAACTCTCATACACAATTTCATATGATCCAATATGCAACTCAGGCATTAGATCTTTCATCAAATCTCTATCAACAAGCCACCTCACATATAAATATAACACTATAAAAACATACTGTAACTATCAAACTATAGACAACATCAAGTTGTCTACTATCAGTCTCAACATATAATATACAAACTATATAAAAACATCATAACATATCAACCATATATGCAAAATGTCCTAATGGCATCAGCTGAAGAGAGAGAAGTAGATCGGGTAGCAGCTGTCCAACCTGTAGCAAAAAGGAACTCTGACACTGATAAACAAAATGTCTACCTCTGCTAAACTCTGTAC
>CANYCX010696541.1:0-10578 GCA_948193385.1 Breynia disticha f. nivosa
CTTTTTAATAACATTTCATTATTCCAATCATTCATCACCTATCTTATCCTTTGTTTCCTTCCACTTCTCTAACAAAATTTCTTAACCATTTTTCCTGATTCCAAATTACTTCCACCTAATAAATTACCCATTCAAATTGGTTATACCATTAACCTTAAATAAGATCAAGAAACATATCCTTAACATCAACATTCAAAATCAAACCTAGATACACTATCTTCAATTTTCGTCACTTTACACCTTCCTTCACAAAACACCGTTTTCAAATCCTGAAACCACAAACTAACCCTAGAATCCGATCCCAGAGGGTACTACACATCAATATCTATCAATTAAACATAATTTCATCCAATTCCAACTTAAATTCATTGAAAAATCTTCATTTTTCTAACCTAACAAAGAAAAAACGAGATTTACAAATTAAGGTCGGAAAACTCACCAAAGTTTTATCTCTCTTCGGTCTTAACACTTTCCGATCACCAAATTCCGATGATTCCTAGCTCGAGTTTAAGTTTTGAAATTTTGGTTAAGGTTTGAGAGAGAGGAAACGTGGATGTGGGTGAAATGAAGAGAATTCGTTATGTTTATCTATATATATATATAACGTCAATTGACCTTTTTGCCCCTTGGCTCAACTATCGTTCCTTCTTTTCACTTTCTCTTTCTCGGTTTTTCTAACTTTTCAAATATTTAATTCTTAATACTTTCCACACATTTCTATCATTTAATAATTTATTTTAATTCGCGAAAATTTTATTCGCATTATTTCAGAAATAATTATAATATTATTAAAATTCTTAAAAATAGAGGGCGTTACATTCAGTGGCATAACATACCCTACATTTAAGGATGTTTACTATTCTCTTGGGTTGTTAGAAGATGACAAAGAGTACATCAATGCTATTAAAGAGGCTTCTTTTTGGGGTTCAGATGTTTATTTGTGTACTCTTTATGCGACATTATTATTTTCTAATTGTATGTCTATGCTGGAAAGAGTTTAGAATGATACGTGGAAAATTCTTTCCAAAGATATTCTTCACAGACAACGTAGAATTCTTTATAATTCGATAGTTAATCCAATCTTTTTTCCTTATATTTAAATTGATTAAAATCCTTTATGATATAAATTATTATTTAAGCAATTAATCTTTATGTATTTTTATTTTTAATTTAAAATAAAATTGTCAACATATTTGGATTTGACTGATGATCAATTGAAGAATCACGTGCTTGCTGAGATTGAAAAGATGTTAAAGAGAAACGGTAAAAGCTTAAGAGATTATTCCACTCTTCCTTTTCCAAATTTATTGCTCGTAAAAATAGGAAGAAACAAATAAATTTAGGATGAGCTTTGTTATAATCGAGATGAATTAGCACGAGAACAATTTGTTTTATTTTGACAGTTGAATGAAGATAAAAAAGAATATATGATATTGTCATATAAGTCGTTAACAATGATAAAGGAGGCATATTTTTTGTGTATGGTTATTGAGGAACCAGAAAAATGTTTATTTGGAAAATATTGGCATTATCTCCACTTTCAATTGTTCTGACTGTTGTATCAAGTGGTATAGTTTCTCTCTTAATTCCTGGTGGTAGAACAAGCATTCAAGATTTTGCATTCCACTGGTAGTCAACGAGGATTCAACTTGCAATATCAAACAGGGCAGTCTGTTAGTGGAACTTATACACAGAGCACGACTAATCATATAGGACAAAGCACCAATTGTTCACAAATACTATTTCAAAGCATTGGATAAACCCCTTATAGATTTTTTGTGATTCTCAAGACATAAATATTGTGATCAACCATTTAGAGGTAAAGTGGTTGTTTTCTACAATGATTTTCGACAACTCTTACGAGTTATAAACAAAGGCAGTAGACAACATATCGTGTCATCTTTGTTGAAAGCATCATATTTATGGAATTCTTGCAAGGTCCTCAAATTAACAAAGAATATGAGATTACAATATGGCAGTATGGACCTTGAACCACAAGAGCTTAAAACTTTTTCTAAATGAATTTTGAATGCTGGAGATGGTAGCGTTGGAGGAGAAAATGATGGTGAGACAATTTTTATAAATCAAAAGATATCCTCATTAGAAGCAATTCAAACCCCTTTGCATCAATAGTTGAAAGTACATATCCAAATCTATTAAACAATTTTAAGAATGCGACGTACTTGCAAGAACACACAATTCTTGCTTCTACACTTGATGTTGTAAATATGGTAAATGACTTTATGATTTCAACTTGGCCCGAGAGTATCCTACTTGAGTTCTGATAGTATATGCGAAGTTGATGAGTCTTTAAGTAGTTGAGATGACATTTATATACCAGAATTTTTGGACAGCATTACTGCATCTAAAATGCCAAATCATAAGTTAACTTTATAAATAGTGTTCTTGTTATGTTGTTACATAATATAAATCAATTTTTGGACTGTGTAATGGTACAAGATTGCCAATTACACAATTGGATAAACATGTTATAGAAGGTAAAATTATATCTGGATGCAACGTTGAACAAAGAGTTTTTACACCATGACTACTTTTAACCCCTTCAAATATCAAGTTGCCATTCAAATTTCAGAAACGACAGTTTCTATTAGTTATCTGCCTCTCCATGACTATCAATAAAATTCGAGGACAATCATTTTTTAACGTCAGACTTTACCTTCCAAAACAATGATATTAGTTCAGACGGATGAAGAAATTCATGAAAATGAAGACATAAAAGTTGGCCTGGTGTACAAAAGCAAGAAAGCGATTCAAATAGCCATATGCCACTACGCGTTGCGAAATCACTTCAATTTCAATGTGGAAAAATCATGTAGCAAAAGATATTATTTGAGTTTCTGAATGTGGGTTGTACCTTAAAGCTTTTGCATTAGGGGCACATGGATATATCAAGGTACGAGCCTTCGACGATGTCCATACGTGTTCACTATCAGATAGATTCAAAGAAAACAGACAAGCAACCTCCTATTTTATTCCAAGGGTCATCAAGAAGACTTACCAAAGAAATAGTTCATACTATGGTCCTAAAGATATTCAAGCAGAATTAAAGAACAAATATGGAGTTGAAATTGAATACAGTAAAGCTTGGAGACCAAGGGAAATAGTAGCCGATGAAGTGTTGGGGAACAAAAAAATCATACAGCAATGTACCAATATATATGCACCTTCTTGAACAATCTAATCATGGATCATTCATAAGATTAAAAACTCTCGACGAGGGGTATAGTGATTCATTCTTTTGAATGACTTTTTTTAATGAATCTTCTGTTGAAGTTTTCTTATATGTTCTTTTTAGTTCAAACTTGTTTATAAGTAAATTAATTTGAAAATAAATCATATGTTGGCAGCTCATTCATGTATGCATTCATTGCATTGAAAGCTTCATTGGAAGGTTACAAGTACTGTCGACCACAGATTGTCGTAGATGGAGCTTTTTTGATGATTTCCTATGGAGGAACACTGCTGACTACTTGCACATACAATCTAGGATGAGGAGGAATACTCCCACTGGATTTTGCGATAGTCAACTCTAAAAATAACGAAGCCTACCACTGGTTTTTGATTGTTTTCGAGATGCTTTCGATTACAAAGAAGGAATGTGTTTTGTGTCAAAACAGGCAGATAGTATTTCATACGTAATTGAACAAGTATATCCAGAGGCAGGACATTACTGCTACATATACCACCTGGAAAATAACCTAAAAAAATGCAGAAAGAGTCATCGAGAATTACACAAATGGTTTTTTCATGCTGTTAAGGCATAGACCATTTCAAAATTTGACGCCTGCATGCTAAAATTAATGAAGCTTAGTCCATCGGTTGCCAACCATTTGACAGTTAACGTACCAGTGGAAAAGTGGGCATCTCTTTTCTCTCAACACTAAATTCAAAAAACAAGAGACATAGAGATCTTTCCATTACTACTATGTTAGAGCAATTGTGATGAACCACATAACAGTGGAGTGTGAAGTTCAGGAAAGAGGCAGAATTCACTGTCACTCCCTTGACAAATCTCTCCCAACTCTAAATGTTTAATGCAACCTTTCACATTAATCTTTAATTTGAGTTCATTTATGTCATCCATCCAACAAGTAATAATAGAACTATATCTTATATTGTTTCAAATGTTTTCATTTCTGTTTATGTAAACTTGTTGATCTGTTAACACTATTTTTGTTTACAAATTTTCAACATATTTAAGTAAACCAGCGGCAGAGCATATCTACTCAATAATGGATAACGGAAAACATTTTACAGTAGACTTAGAAAGCAAAACATGCTCATGCTGCGAATTTCAGTCGAAAGAGCTTCCATGCAAACATGTAGTTGCAATTATTGTGAAGAAAAATCTCGAATTATGCAACTTTTGCTCACCTTTCTACCTTAATGAAACACTAAAAATGGCATACAAATCCATTGTGTTTCCAATACCAACATGTGCAGAATACAACATCCCAAAAGAAGTGAAGAATACAATTGTTAAAGTACCACTTAGAAAAGTTAAGGTTGGGAGGACAAGGAAGAAAAGGTTCAGAAGTGTGGAATTTCACCAAAGGAAAACGTTTGTAGTACATGCAAAAAAGGGAACCATAATAGGCAGACATGTACTAATATACCTCTGTAAAAATGTAGAATTTTTGGTTTAAAATCAATATTATTTTTCCCATGTCCGAGCATAAATACTTTGTATAATATCGAAAAATAAAATCTTTTCCATATACTGAACACATATAAATACAAAACAACATTGACACATCACCCATAAATACTTCTCACAAACCATATATGGATCAACACTATATGGACACAAATGAACACAAAACTTCATAAGGTCCAACCAAATAAACCTTTTAAACCCTAACCCCTAAACCCAAAACCCCAAACCCTAAACCATTAACCCTAAATATTAAACCCTAAAAATTAAACCCTAAACCCCAAACATTAAACCCTAAACCCTAAACATTAAAACCCAAACCATAAACCCTAAACATTAAACCCTAAACCCTAAACCCAAACCCCAAACCTCAAACCCTAAATAATAAACATTAAACCAAATATTGTAAACATAAATGAACATACATGAAATTAATTAACACATGTAAAAGCACATCTCCGCAAATGTCAATGCAAAAAAAGTTATTAAACACATATGTACATAGAAAAACAATTAATTGTAATATGATAAACTATACACTCATTATTATAAATAACAATTAAAATTGAATACAACCATACCATATATTCATATAATTCAAAACATTCTTAAAACAAAACAAACTAACCAATGTGCTGACCAATAATAACCAAAACCTGTTGAAAGTATAATATGACACATTTTCCACAAAAAAAGACTCTTAAGTCTTTTAAAAACTACATTTCAGTGACACCGAATTAATCCTTCTTCGCAGCCTTCTTCTATCGTTTGAAGGTCTTCGCCGGCTTCACATTAACAAGTTCATCATCATCGCTAACTATATCATTAACTTGCTTGAGGTTGGCATAATGATATAACAGACAAGTAATGCGCTCGTGATATTTCTCAATTTGAAATTTAGGATGAACTAGCTCAATGCAATTATGGGCAAAGTACTCAGCAAAAGCAAGTACGAATGCCCCACAATCCCTACAAGTAAACACAATCCCAATAATGCAACATTCAAAGTAACCAACTAGAAACTAAAGGAAAAAAGCAAGACAGTAATAAACTTACGGCTTATCTTGAATAGGAAGATTATCCACAAAAGAAAAACTAAAAACCTTGACATCATTTTTTGGCAATCTCTAAATACCTGCCAACTTTAAGAATTTGGGCAGCAGATTAGTGTACCGTACAACTTTGGAGGGAATATCCCTATCATGAGCCTTGGAACGAATTGAGTCATAAACAAAAAATTTTTGCAGCTCCATGTCCAAATGTATCATAGTCCAATGATCCCCTTTATTGATCGGGAACAACACATGAACAACTTCGTCCCAAGACTGCCCACACCAAATGTCCAGACCTTTCATGTATCATCAAATCATATTATCAGGATCTTTGAGGAGAGCAGCTCGAGATTTTGCCAATGTCGATGCATATTCATTATAGTACATTCTCAATGTCTAATCAAACAGGTCATCAGTTGTGGTTAACTTCATCGGCAGCTTTCCATATTTATTCATCTTCCATACATAATAAAGGAAAATGTTTATGTGCTGCAAAAACAATGTTCTCTGTTGATCATTAAAGTTCACACAAAACAGACAATACGTAACAAAGAGTTCATTAATGTTCATTAGCGTTTATCAATTATGAACTAACAGAATCCCATAGCTTCCTTCCGCGGTAAATAAGATAAAAAAACCACAACTTTGAATCCACCGTTGAGATTTGATAATCAAATGATTGCACCAACGCGTCCGAACCATGCTCGTATATAGGCAACTTCAAACTGTTTCAACACAATAATTAATCAAAAAATCAATGGAAACATGAATATTAAAAAAATAAACATTCCATAAAATCGTTTTACAAGAGCAAACATACTCTCCTTAACTGAAGACTTTGTCATAAATCAATGCAACTGTTCCTTCATCAACAAAAGCTGCAACCTCATTGTACATGTCACCATATATGGCCTCCATTGTCAAGTTGTTGTCAAGTGGGAATCCACCCTTCAGCACACGGACCTTACCATCTTCCTTAGTACGTACCACATCCCCCACCTGTCCAAGAAAATTCAAATATGTGTACTTTATCTTGTTCTTTGCTGGTTTCCTCGATGATAGCTTCCTGCGTTTCTTTGGAATGGTTACATTTTTTGCCTTCGTCTTCAGAACATTCGGTCGTATGATACCTTAGACATTCTTCTTTTGCACATCCATATCCTCAGCCAATTGTTCAACCACCTTCATTACATCACCCATTCCATCTTCATATGGAACAACTAAGTCAGCCTCCACTTCAACAGGAACATCCAACCTAACATCACCGACAATTTCTTCGATGTTCAAATTTTTGATGATTTCATTCCAGTTTGACTCTGAATTGTCTTCAGAGGCAGCAACACTCTGCAACAAAAAATGCAATTGTATTAGCAAAAGCTCATACCTGAATATCATCGAATACAAATGAAATTATGATAATATTAGTTCATAAGTGTTCAATTTTTGGATTGAAATGAAAAAAAATAAAAAACATCCAAACATCAAAAGTCTACTTATAAATTAACTAAAACCTAAATAACAATGTTTTTCTAAAGAAAACTACCTTACGACCAACATCAACAGCTATTTCAAATACATCTTCTAGGTTCACATCACCAATGACAACATCAACCTCTGAAACCATATCATTCAGATGTTGGTCACCCTGAGAAACGTCCCCAGCTAACACATCCAGCTCATCATTTTGAGATGTCTGCAAATTCAACACTCATGTTATAAACAACATTAAAATAACAACACATTGAAATATATCAAGACATATAGAAAAAACTACAACAGCATCATGTTTTCAGGAATGGACCTCGACATTCCCAAATTCCTCTGAACAGCTTCACTCAGTATATCATACTTTTGTTCAATTCCTTTGATTGTGCTGACCACCTCGATTCTGAAGGCATTAAAGCCTGCTTCAAAATCATCCATTTCAGCTTTCAAGGAATTCCACTTGTTTTTGTTGACATCATTGTTTTGTTCACCATTTAAGCTACTTGTTGGAAAACTTAATGCCAATTTTTCCTTTTCAAACGCACCAGCGAAGGATGGCCAATGGTAGCTCATCGCACTCATTGTCCGAAGCAACAATGTTGTGGACCTGCAACTGAAACACATGTTCATAAATGTTAAAACATGTCCAAAAAAGTTATGCATGTTGAAGTAACCAAGAATAAATGTTCATATGTGTTCATTCATGTGTTTAATGACAGAACAAGAAGACATAACATGGGCAGCTAAACTAACGCAAGATTAAAGAAATGGTTACCCCAGGAAAATAAAAAATCTACGTGCACAATTCTTCCATGATGAGTTTACTATTCCCCATTGTACGCCACCTCGCCATTCGATGACGTAGATCCTCCTTACTCCTTCTTGCATATAAACCTTTAACCCCTGGACAACACTCATAAAACATGTGCAGAATGCAGGTGGGCATCCAAAAACATAATAATGGTAGTGATACTTCTCAATATGTGGCCCCTGCTTCGCAGCAGAAGTTTTTGCCAACTTACCCTTCACGGACGACATGAATGTTGAATAGCTGACCAGCTCCCATGGATAGTCAATGTATTTTCCCGACTCAACAATTGCAAAATCCTCTCTATTTAACTTTTTCAAATATGGAATGAAAAAGCAGAAAATAACAATCATAATTGCAAACTTCACCACGTCATCCTCGTCGACAACCCATTTGTTCACAATCATTTCCCTCAGATAACTTTTGTCAATTTCTGCCTTACTGTGGAAATATTTACCAGTCAACCTAAAATCAACATTCTCAAAAGGTGGGTATTGTAAATCCTCAATAACTTTCAGTCGGTCATAACGACAAATTGCTCAATTCCAAACCATAAAGCTTTCCCCAAACTTTGAAATTTATAGCTTCTACATCCTTGCATGCAGATTCCCTCAATAACAAACAATGCACTAATTGTTCTTGCACACTCATGTCCTCCAATCCCAAAACCCAACCAAAAATGGTGTTTTTAAACTTTTCCATAGCACCACGTGAGAGACGCCCCTTTAAGAATGATGCCACGTCAATCATATGGACCAATGAGACTCTTGACATGAAATGATTATTGGGACGTATCAAAAGCTCATGGTCCTACATTAAAAAACAAATAAAAATTAGACATCAAATTCAAATAACAATAAACAACATAACAATAAATCAAATTTTAGTGAAAAAATTTAGCATGCATAATCTACCACAAAATAAATATAGAATTAAAATTAAAAGCATGCTCAAATCTTTTAAACTGGTTTGAACACATGTTCATTTGTGTTCATTTATGAACATTTCAGATACAATCGCACCATGTAAACCTTCAAAAAACTTCAATTATGATACATATTTTAAAAACCCATATCATCACTGTAAGCAAGCAAGTTTGAAGTTTGTTCTTTTATGTTCATAACGATTTCTGAACAACAAATAAAACACTTTAACTAACCCTTTCAGGCGCCCCACCAACGACCTTATCCGTGCTTGTTTCTTTCTGTAAGGAAGGATTTCCCTTTTCCTTGATGTGTACCCTTGCTCTTTTGCTTGGATTTAACCTGTACCTTCTGCTTTTTCTATGCAGGGAAAATCAGGCCGCTCTTATCTTCAACATTTTTCCTTTTGTCATCCATCTTCATCTGCTTATCCATCTTCTGCAACAACAAGTAAACCCTAAACCCATGACTGGAAAAACTAAAATCAACCATAAAACACAAGAAAAAACACTATCGAACCACTTACGCTATGTGTCTTCTTTTACCATAAGAACAATAAGAAATCCCAGAACACGCTTCCCGGATATTTCAGACCAAATGGAAATCTAAACAAGTAGGGAAAGCTGTGAAGTGTATCACACACGAAACATACGAAATGGCAACTAATACGACGCTTCTGAGAACTTTTTACGGGAACTACCCAAACGTGGGATAATGTGAAGGCACGTAGTTATTGTGCTTAAAACCCACTCGCTTTTCAAATTGTGCAATTAATGCGGGCCTATCGGTATTTTTAAAATTAAAAACAATTATCTGGCATTTTTAAACGTGAAACAAACAAGGTGGCATTTTTAAACTTGCACAAACAACCGGGGCATTTTTAAAACAACAAACACTGTCGGGGTTCTCTCACATAATTGTCTGGAGTTTAATTAACCTTTTTGGGTTAGGCTGAAAAGGCCACAAAAATTATAAAGCCCAAAACAAATGTTTTACATTAAAATTAAGGGTCAATTACAAATATAACTCAATTTTATTTTTTATTTGCAACTTAACTTGCTAATTAACAATTGTTAACTTGTTTTTACATGTCTTACGACTTATGTATCCATTAAATTAAAGGTGTGGAAGAAGTTTAATTTTTTGTTGGCTTCTTTGTCAAGTCAATTTACACTAACTTTTTCTTCTAGTATTAACTTTTTATTTATGTCTATTTTTAAAAGAAAAATTGTTCACATGATTAATTAAATAATAATAAATTTTAAGTCATGTCAAATCAACTGTCAGTTTCAAGAGTAAATATTTAAGTTACACTCTTGACTAATATATTTAAGGTTTATAAATAAGATTTAATATATATAATTAGCTTTTCATAAATAAAAAATATTAATTGATTGTTTAGCTATTTTTATGCTATATAAAGTTTACACAAAGTTAATTTTTACAAAATTTATAAAAAATATTAAAAATTAGTATATTAAATTAGAAGTTTATAATAAATTTAAATCAATAAAATATTTTTTAATTTTATTCATTAATTTAAAAATATACATATCTATTAGTATATGCAAAATTTATGTAATATTTATATAAAATTAATTTTCAATTTAAAATTATAAAAATTGATAAAATATA
>CANYCX010696694.1:0-22382 GCA_948193385.1 Breynia disticha f. nivosa
GAAGAACTGATAAGTCTTCATTACTGGTTATACACTTATATACATGTATTGCCTTAATTGCTTAGGCTAATTTCTAGAGATTTTTCTACTGATTTACAACACTAATTGAGTCAACTAAGGTAACAACTATCTAAGGAAACAATCTAACATATTCACACTTTACTTTCCAATATACACTTCATCCAGTGGCAAAGTGAGACTAATGATGGAAGGGTAATAAATAGCCGGTGGAATCAATTGTTATCACTCCATTGTCTTTTTATATTTGTATCAGGATTACCTTACCAGATATATCTATGAAATTCGTACAGTATTATAATTCTTATTTCATCCAGGTGGTTTTCAGAGACAAAAACATAAAAACCAAAGTGCACTCTTGGTAACTTAAAATAGAAGCAATGGCTAGACCAAAATGGATGATCAGGGATAGAAATAAATAGAAGCAAGCATTCTTAGAATAGAAAATAGAACAGTATTATAAAGAGAGACTGAAAGACATGTAAATGCATCATTAATAAATCACAAAATGATGGTTGCGGTTTTCATTTTCATTAACTTTTCTTGGGAATAAAATAGAGCAGATTCATCATACTCAGCATCCAAAGATAAACATTTGAGATTTTGGCTAAAAACTAGTTAATGGTTAAACCATAATCAGATAGTATTGCACAACATTAACATTCTACAAAGTAGCAAACTAACTGTACCTCTCCTTTTTCTGTTGAGCGCATTATTGCTTCTATGTCCTTGTAAGAATCTCTATTAACAGCATGAATGGAACCTGCTCTTACTGAAAATTCAGAGTCAACAGGACCTCTTACTGTCGCCATCTCAGCTTGGGTCCTGAACTCCTGAATCCGTTTTGCAAGTTTATCTTGTTCAATATTAGCTAGTTCTTTCGATTGCTGTGCATATGTTAATATCTAGTTGAGAGCAAAAAAAAACGATAATAAGCTTCAACCATATTTTCCCGAACAAGCAAGTAGAAGTTGAAACAATTTAAAGAAGCTAAAGAGAGGCCATGTACTAACAATAAGATGGCCAACAAAACACAAGTTGCATGTCACTACGGGTGAATGAATGATGCAAAAAAAAAAGTCAAAATAGCAAATATGTCCTTCCAAAGGAATATAATGTGATTTCAAAACCATCACCTTAACATACTTCCTATAAGTCTAAACCATGATTCACCTGATGAATAAAAGGCTCCATTTGACTCAATAAGCTGTACCCCAGTTTAAAATATTTCAGATGAGCATCCATAAAAGCGCTTATAGATTCCAGGAATTCATACTTCTTTTTTGCTTCAACGTTCATTAATGAACTCACCTGAAATTCCTCAGAACAGGGAGAGAAGTTCAATTAAAAAGAGAAATAAGAAAGTCGGGAAGCAATAAAGATTTTGAAAATCATAGATAGAAATTTAGATATGCAAACACACAAGATTAAAGCGGCTTCTCTCAAATGCTGACTTTGAGTTCTGCAGGTCCTGTAAGAAAAAGAATATAGTTATATGTCAACCTGTCTCTTAGTTTGCAGATTAACACATCTTTCATAGAATTGGGAAAAAACATAAATAAAGCAAACAGTATAAAAGCAGTATCAACAATTTCTAATAGAAATTCTCATCTTCTGGCATGAGAACAATAAATTCAGCTCAAGATTCGTAAACCAAAAACGAATGGCTCCAAAAAAATGGAAAGTACCAACCATTCTCCTTCGAGAGATTCAAACCATTCATTGTGAGGACATGATTTCATTAGACAAATGTCAACAGAAGATGCTAATTGCCAAGTTTACTAAGTATAATTTGTCAAGAAAAAGGGATTAATTGCCATTAAAAGTGCCATTGGGATGACAAAATTATAGAATTGATTTTACAAAACAGACAAGTGAATTTAGTTGTCCCACATCTGGTGGACGTGGACTACTATAAAATAAAAAAGTGTATTCAACCATCTTATAAGTGTAATAGGAAAAGTAGTGTCTATCCAGAAAGAGTGACAATGACAGTAAACTTTGTACGTGTAATTCCTTGTTGATTATAGATAGATTCATAATGCATCCAAAGATGTTGGAACATTTTGCCAAACCTCATGCATATGTTGCTTGCATGCATGCTTTATCATTATTTTCTTATTTTTCGTGACACTCACAAGATCATTTCTCGCAACAATCCTAACAATTACAAGCCTCAACAGTCCATAATTATACATTTAAGTACAAATTTGATAAACTGATTTTTCATTTTTTTTGTCTTGTGAAGATTAAAGGAAGCAACTCAAGTTTTCATCTGGCTTAGAGCTTTCAAGTCGTCCAGCATGATACCTAAAATGTACACACATTATAAAAACATAGAAAATTCAAACATACCTCCTCTAGCTCTTCAACAATTTCTCCGCGAGTATTTTTCTTCAAAGATACAAACTTTTCACGTGACTGGTAAAAATATGATACCAGTCATTAGCATAGTACATTTATTTATTGTTATGATAAACACACTAATGCATATATAGAACAGTGCAGAACTTTTATGCTAGCTAATATCAGGAATTGATTTTAGAACTCAGTTGCATCAATCTACCGATCAGTCTAGCTGATTCTAGGGCTTATGTAGCACAAATAACTTCAATCTAACAAAAAATATAGAAACATGTATCCTGCATAAGAATATCTAAATTTTTCCAGCAATATCTTACAGCATAATTCGGTGATGATCTAAATGCGTTTAGCATATACATTAGACAAAAATCTGACTAAGTTTTAAATCCATATAGTTTAAACAAATCCTTGCTACCCAAGTTTCGTCTTACAAGGGTCCCATTCCTTCAGGGAAGCTTGCATTTGTTAACTTTGTGCAAACTTGAATAACTTATCACGACAAACTAACATATATTTATTACAATGATGCTAAGTATTTCTCTTACACTACCTGTTAAAATTGCAAGTATTGAAAAATAAAATTGCGCTACAGGGAAGAGGGTTTAGCAGGAGTGAATGTGAAATCTATATAAAAAGAAGAAAAGAAAAAAGATTGCCCATGTTGAAATGGAAAGGCAATTTTGTACGTAAAGTTAAGTACCAGATCATAAGTGTGAACCGCTTTGTCAAATCGCCTACGAGATTCCTTCAGAAGAAAGGAAATATCATCCAGTTATGCTACCAACTAAACAAAGCACTCCATAGAAAAGAAAAGGTGAATATCTATTGATCAATTTCTTTCTTTTGCTCTAATTGATTGTTCATTCCCACAATTTCTTTATTCACTTATCATGTTGGCATGATGATAATAACAGGATTCTGTACTTTAATCAGCTATATTCCACAGAAAAGTACCTTTACATCTTGTAGATCAACCTCCATAAAGTGCATCAATCTATCAGTTAAGACATGCTCAACCTGAAATACTCAGCACTCAAATTTTAAAAACATTTCAAGCCAACAGCTTCAATGAATTAACTAAATTTTAGTCTGCACATAAGCAAAACCATCAACAATATCAATTTCAAAAGCTAAAGGACCGATCTCAACAATCATGAAACCAAAGACACACTGACAAGTGACAGCAATCCATGAAAAAATTGCAAGTGTTCGTTGACCATACTTTTATGTGGGACTTAACTGTTGATTCAAAAGACATGGGAACCACAATGCTAAGGTCAAATTAAACTGGAACAGAATACAGAAGAAGGAAGAAGAATTTAACCCAAACAAAAGAAGGAACAAGAATTTAAGGTTCATCCTACCCTGCTTCCTTTTACCATAGAATCAAAAGAATTATGGATAAGGGGCCTAAAACCAGATCAGAAGTATTGATGGTCTCAACCTGATGAATTGAATTTTTTTATAGAATTATAGTAGAATATTAAGTTGTTGTATCATCCAGTTTTATAAAAGACATTAATCAGCTTTTGCAACTATATAAATCAAGAATAAGGCCAAAATCACATTTTCAACCTTTTATTTATTGCATCATTCATGTGATAAGCACGGAAGAACAGCACTAGCTAAAACAAACATCTATTCCACCCAAACCTATCTACATTTCCATCATAAATTATACATAAATAACAGAGGTGAACCAAGGGAGCATGACCAATTTATTAAATACCAACATGATTCACAAACAACACATTAATACTCCAAATCAAGAATCCAAGGAGCTAACCCTTTCTATAATATCAAGCAGAAGTTTAAAGAAAAAAATTAATACTCACTTGAGAACGAAGTAGCTCTTTATAAGAAGAAATCTCACGGAATGCATTGATGAACCTGGATATGACAGGACCTACATCCACAAAATCAAATAGAAGCAAATTACAAGTTTTATCCACTGATTATGGTTAACTTCACATAAGACTATAGCCCTTGGGTTATGACATAATGCCCACTGTTTTTCAAACATGACCATCAATGTAAATCGAACTTATGAGAAAAATTAAATACTAATTTCCTAATAGAAAAGGCAACAAATGCAAACTAGATTTTCCTTTGAGTCATACATGTTCTATTCGGTTGTGCAGCAAATTTAAACCAAACAACACATCTAAATATCTAATCCTTGGCATGGGCTTAGGACTTCTAAATAAACTGTGAAACTCTCCCAGTGGCAAAACAAATGATTAATCTGGCTGCTAATTTATAAAAATTTGAAGACTCTGAGCTAGAAATCACACCAAAATTATGCAGCCACAAGATATAAAACCAGAATATCATTTGTGATGCATTCTTAGATCTTAGTAGTTACAGTGGAAACAAAGACCAACTGTTCAAATCTACAACTTGATAGCTGAACATTTTTATATTGAGCAAGAAACTATAACCATCTAAATCCAATAGAAAAGCAGAATAAATTTAAAGAAGTATAAGGGAAAAATAAACAGCATTGAATTTCTAAGGCAAGTACGAGAATTCTCACCAACCTCCTATAGACACACTAACAGGATCATCCTTTCCAGCACCAAATGCTTCCAATGAATCTGCCAAGTATGTGTCTGCATTACATGCTTCTCCAAGAACTGCGCTGTACAAACAAACAACACATCAGCAAATATTAAAGAAAACAGTTGAAATAGTTAGGACTTGCCCAGCCATGAAAAACTATTAACTTACGCAAATCTCTTACTCCCTTTACACAGTGTCTGACAACGATCTTTCAACTCATCAGCAATTAGTTCTAGAGAAGATATCTGTCAAAAAAAATTACAAAGACAAATTATATGAAAGTACATCCATCAATAACAAATAAGGAAAGAAATTACATCGCCAATGAGATTGGCACAATTGAATTGACATAATGAAGTCAACTTTATAGTAGTTGAATGAAAAAAGATATCAAATGATACAGCAACAACAAGTTGGTCTTTTTGGCGCAGACAAATACAATGATGAGGTGATGAGACATGATTAAAAATAAATAAATAAAGAATCAACAACTTCAGTGCTAATCGAAAATAACATAAAATGCAGATTGCAAATACGAAGAGAACAGAAAAATAATATGCAACAACGATTCCTCGTTTCAGAAATGCACTCTTTCTCAAACATAAAGCTCAAACAATTCAATCAAATTTTACCCACAATTTTCATTCAGCAATAATGTTATTGATTCTAAAATAAAAAAAAAGAAAAAGATGATATTACCTCCTTCTCAAACATGGGCGAATCATCGAGATTGATAAAAGCGGCCATCTTTTTGAGGGATAAAAGTATTTGAAATCGGGAATTTGGAGAAAATTCATTAACAGAATTGGGTCAGGGTTTTAAAGGGAACATAATAACAATGTGAAAATAAAACAATGATTGGTCGATTTCAATTGCCTCTGTTCAGATGCAGCATCTTCATTATATAATTTTCACACCACCAAAAACTATTATAATAACAAAAGCAGTAATCCACTTTTTATGGGAATATACAATTGCCCCTTCAAATTTGTCAATTTTCCAAAATAGGCCCTTTTGTTTAGTATTGAGGTTTGGAAATATAGAAGAGAGGAGCCGCCTCGACGAGGCGGATAATCGTGAATTCTATACGCTCCATTGGGTGAGGATGGTGAGGAATTTCATTTTCTGCTATCGATTGATGGCAATCAAAATTTATTTTCCATCCTTCCGAGGAGCACTTGGCCCACAACAGGCATTCTTTCTTTAGAAATCGGAGATGATACTTTGTTCTAAATTAAAAATTCATTTTAATTTTTTCATAATTAGGTTTATATGCAAAGTTACATTTTCTATCTAAAAATGTTTCCTGATTAATTATTCATTTTTTCAGATATGTTTAATTCACATAGGGACATCGTACTATTAAATGCAAACAAAAAAAGATTTTCAACTCTCATCCATCACATACAATATTATTTTGAAAATGTTATTGTATTTTAATTGATAAATTTTTGTCATTTTTAAGAGTTGAAACTTGAAGTTAAATTCATAGTCAATTATTCTTTTTTGGGATCGTCTTTAAAGTTAAATGCAAGCTCAATTCATCGTTTAAAAGAAGTATAAATTTGTTGTAATTGTTGGATGAAATTCTTACCCTAATTTTCAATCTAACAAAAACCTAAATGATCCCATCATCGTCTGCACTATTCAATTCCTTGTACAGGCCCTAAATTTCAACTAATCACACATTAACAAACATTTATTCAAAAAAGGTTAGAATTCTTACCTTGATTATACAATGGACCCTTTAAATTTGAATTTGTTTGGGTGGCGGGGATGAAGCGGGCAGTGTTGTTTAGGTGTGAAAAAATTGGTTTGAGGGTTTAAATGAGAGAATGTATTGTGAAACTCGATATATACCCACTTTGTTTGATTACAAAGGCAGTTGTGTAGTTAGCATGTAGATTTGTTAAATGCACAATTGTGTATGTAAGCAAAGTTGCAGTGGCTAGCGTGGAAGGATGAAGCAAATCATAAATGGAAAAGACGCAATTAAGGCATGCTGCAGTGATAAATAAGAATATGAACTCATTGGAAACAAAACACACTTTCCTTCAATCCACGGTGACGTCACCATTATGCCGGTTCAACCGACTCCGCAATAAAATTTCATTTGTTTTCCCGCTTTTGGCCCAAAATTGAAATTGGCATCCTTATTAGAGAGATGGAGAAAGTGAGATCAGATTCAATGGTTCTAAATTCATCCAACTCAGGTAACTACTACTCCTCTCTTTTGTTTTGATTTCAATTAACAAAATAATGAGTGAATGACGTGTTTGAGCAGGAGGAAGTGGTAATGCTGGAGTATGTATGATGAACACAAAATGGAGAGAAGAACAACATCCTTCTTTCCTCAATTTCATCTCTTCTTTTCTCATCCACAATTCCTTTCGCCTCAATTTCGTTCCCATTGCCCCTGTAAACTCCCTTTATTACCTGCATTTCTTTTTAAAAGCAATCAATATTTATTTATTGTTAATGAATTTCAGGACTTTATCTTCAACTGTGGAGGATTGTCTGTGGCATTCGTCTTCTTAACCAAATGGGAGAGTGATAAGATTGAAACTATGTTTAGTAGAGTTGCGAAGCTCAAATCCCAATTTAAAAACCTTTATGTTGTTCTCTCTCTCCCAACACACCAACATAATCTTTCTTTTGCAAGCTCCTACTTCAAGTTACTTTCACAAACACTAATTATTACTATCTTCTATTCATCTTCCCGAAAAATTAAATTAATTCTATTCATTTATGTATGGTTTTCAAAGGTACAAAATGGAAGTTGGAAGGCCAACCTTTGTGCAGGCTCAAGATATGGAGATGGGGTTTGAAAAGATTGTGAAGATAGCACTTTCTCGCGGCGGTATGCTTTTTCCCTCCATTTAAATTTAATTACCTTGTTATTCTGCTGCTTCTTTCATTTAATCTCCAACTGCAGCTTGTAAAAGAAACGACGTTGTCTCCAAGTTGAAGCTTGAGGTTAGTACAATTTTCCCATGTTTTGTTTACTCGCTATTTTCATATCTTTCATTCATTTTCCCTCCTTTTCTTGTGAAGAAGAAGCGATCAGTGGAAGCGATGGAGGCTTATGTGAAGGTGGTCACAGCCATTCCAGGCATTCATAAACATGATGCTAATTCGGTAATCACTTCTCATTTTTATTTATTCACTTGCGCTTCTACAATGCTCACTCGTTTGGTGTTTTCAAGTTCCGATCACATTCTGCGTATTCCATTAAAATTCTCTGTTACTCACCATGATAATAACTTTTTTCTTTTTCTCATGAAAACTCTGTATTACCCCTAGAGAATGTTTAGGATGATCATTACCATATGATTCTATAAAATTTATGAGCGAAAAACAATTGCCTTTACACCTGTCTTCGTGATCCTTCAAAACTTTGAGCATTTCTCAGTGGTAATCCTCCTCTTTGTATAACTCAAATAACACAACCCTTCTCTTGTTTTAGCTCAACCAAGCTATTGGTTCAATTGAAGCTATTGCTACTGCTTCAGAAGAATCCATTGTGCAAAGTACAGACCTGTCGGCCGACAAAGCTAAGATGATTACCAGGTTTTTCAGTGATCCAAAGTTCTCCCTAACTTCAATTATCAACTAAATGCAAGTAATGCGGTATTTGTTCCGTTAAAATGAGTATAATTAGATTGTTTTGGTATTTGCATAGTGGAAAAGTAGTGTTTTATGTTGGAACTTTATTTTCCAATTACAAACTTTATTAATATAATAGTAGTTTTTTTCTTTCCTCTAAAGGGTTTAAATGGCCTGTAATCAAATTTCAGGGACTGCTAATGTAATTATCCTAAATATACAGACACGTATACATAAAAAAACTTGGATCCAAGGATTCAGTCTCACTCACGAGCTTCATGTACGCCTGAACTGTAGACAGGAAAAATGGCTCCGCATGATTTAGTCATCGACGCAACAGAAATATCTGTCTTCTCAGGATAGCTTTTTCCTCTATAAATACTGGAAGAAGAGAAGAGGATAATTAAAATGAAAAGGTCGTCATTACAAAAAATGATGTCTCTTATATTATTTATGACGTTGTTCGTGTTTCCTGCTAATGCTGCCATTCCAAGTATTGTTGGAAACAATCTGATAGAACAAACATGCAAGAAAACCCCATATTACGACCTATGTGTGTGGACTCTGATAAATGATCCTCAGAGCTTTGACGCAGACGTGAAAGGGCTGGCAAAGATAATGGTTAAAGCAATTGAAACGAAAGCCACACACGCACTTCACAGGATAAATCGTATGATGGAGCGCAGACCGGGGCCGCAGATGCGAGAAGCCTTAGAAGCATGTGCGTATCGGTATAGTGTGATTCTAAAAGGGGACTGCCCTCAAGCCCTTGCGGCTTTGCATTCGGGTGACTATAAATTCGCTGAGAAAGGCACTTATGATGCTGCAAATGAAGCATTGACATGCGAAGACGAATTCCCTGGGAAATCACCACTGGCTGATAAGAACATTATGGTTCATGATGTCTCCATCGTCGCTGCTTCCATTGTCAAGACTATTATAAATAGTTAATGCTCATTTTGTTTTTTTTTTTTCATTTCCAATAATTAGTGCTTTTAATAAAATGCAAGTAAAGATTGCATTAGTTTTGTTGAATATGTAACAATGATCTTGTTGTTTTTTAATAACTTTACTTGAAATCTAATCTACTAATTTAAGACTCTCTCTCTAAGAGGTTAAATGAAAGTTAAAAAGAAAAGTTTTACGATTAATTGAGAGATTAATTGAATAACTAAAAGGATAAATAGACGTATAAAGAAATCAAAAGAGAGATGTTTACGATTCTTTCAAAATGGTTCAACAATTCTTTAAAGTTAAACAACTCAAAAAGCTACGGGTATCCTAATTTACTATTCCACCATAACTCCTTTGTTTATAATCCAAATCAGTTGGTTCAAAAATCTATGTAAATTAGACACCTTCAGATTTATATGCTATGGTTAAAAATTCATCTTGTCATCCTTCCAAAGTTAATATTCATATTCTAGAGTAAAACAGGACATGATTTAGTAAAAAAAAAAATCAAACTATTCGAGGCTCATTTTTCTCTCTCACAACAAATCCATTTAATAGACATAAAAATTTTAGCCAAAGATTATGTATGAAACTATTTTTAAAAATAACAAACTTTCAGTGAAAAGTCAGAAACGATTGTAGAAATTGAACTTACTTGGATTATAAGATGAAATCGATGGGATTCTCCATCACAAATCCTTATGTTTCTGTCCTAGGAAAGTTAAGAGATGAAATTTAAAGACTTAAGAAAAATTTTCGAGTGTGTATGATGGACCTAACTTGACTGGTTGTAAACGTTTCCTTTTAAATTTTTCCATGTTGCCTTTGTACTTTCAATTTAGTCCTTATATTTTTGTTTTAACACTTCTCACCCTTATGATCCACCTAAATTGGCTACCTACATGAATTTATAAATGCAATTGAACGTGTGCACACAAATTATTAATGTTTATGTATGCAAATGGAAAATTTTCAGTATTTTTTTTATGAATTCAGGACTGGGATTTTACGGAGGGAAAAAGAAAAAAATAGAAGTGATTAAGAGTTTTTCTTGGGTTAGAATTGGTTTGAGTTTAGCAAAGTCTAATTTTTTTATTTGCGTGAGTGATGTGACATCTAACGTGTTATATGTATAATTTTGATAGATAAAAATAAACAGTTAAAACAGAGTGGTCTTTTTAATCCAAGAAATATAACATTAGGGGAATTCGTATGACGGTGTTCATAAGTGAGGTAAAACTATTATTTTTGTGGAAATCCAAGGGCAAAAAACATTTAATCCTTTTTGATTAATTTCATGAGAAGCTAAAAATTAAATATTTTAGCTAAAAAATATTTAGACCTCGATTGGTTGAGAGTAAATTTAATTTTTCTAGGAAATAGAAAAGGTAGGTTTACATGTTTGAAAAAGGGAGTTGTACTTCTTAGAAAATTAATCTCTCAACTTAAGCTATGAAGAAAGTTAATTGTTGAGTTAAACTTAGGTAAATATAACTTTTTTAGAGAATTTATTTTTCTATTTTAAATAAATCCAACATTACTTATTAAAACCTATATTGTCAAAACCTAAAAGTTTCATATTTTGCTTCTTCTTTGACATTTTTTATCAAGTGAATTCGCCAACTACCCACACAAGGCTTATTAGAGATAACAAAGAAAAAATTATTGAAGGTATGATTATTAACGGTAGTATCATTTTCTATTCATGTAAATACTTGCTCTATGATTATTAACATTGAATAATAAAGAGTCAATCATTAAAATCAAGTTGTTTATAGATATCAACACAATCAATACAATAATAAATTCATAAATTATTAGTTGATAATAAAAAATATTATCTTTGACAACTAAAAAACGATAGAATGATTATAAGAGTAATATTGTCTTTGTTTACAACATTATATATTTTGTAAAAGATACGTTTTAAAAAGTAAAATAATTATACTTATAAGAAGCTTAAAATTGAAACAAGTAAACTTTTGTTGTACTTCTTGAGTAGTATATTTTTTTGTAAAATTGATTGTAGTAAACCAAATGAGACCATAGTTTCATTGAAGATGCTTTGAGTTTTATTGTCGCTTATATGCTTGTAAATAATTAGGGTTAAACAAACTGAGTTGCTTGCGATCTTCTTGAGTGTTCGATTTTGATAAAAGTTCGTTTAAGCTCTATTCATTTTACAATCGACTCTGTTCATGAACAAATGTTAGACTTAAATGGTTGAACAAGCTAAAACTGAATGAGGTATTCTTGGCTCGAAAGCTCGCGAATATTCTTGTTTAACGTTTTTAAATAAACTCAATTACATATTTGGTTTTTTTATATTAATATGTACAAATAAAAAATATTAATAATTTTCAAAAAAATGCGTAATTTTGAATTGTTAATAAAATAAAATTATATTTTAATTTTTGTTTAGTCAAATTCAAAAAAACTCGTGGACAAACTTGTTAGTCTGCGAACTTTTAACAAATCTGTCCATAATAAAATTTTGATCTCTGCACAAAGCTTGGCTCGATTTTGAACATTGAAATTTTTAAACAAACTGAGTTTGAACAATCTAAAATTCGGCTTGATTTGACTTGAATACAACCCTAAAAATAACCCTTGAAAAAGTAGACGATCGGACTAAAATTTGAAGTTGAGTGAGCATTGTAGGGAAAATATAAAAGTTTAGGGTGTGAGAATGAAATTAAGTCCTCGTCGTCCCCTCTAAAAACTCCCAAGGGTTTCACAGTGGTAATCTTATACCATCCTTTTTCTTGCTAACTTTACCAATGGACAAACACGCTTCTTTCTTATTTGCTGGCATCTCTTTTGACAAAAAAAAGTTCGCCTCCGATTTTTCCCGTTTTCAGGTAACCTTTTTATTTTTCTCTCCAATGTTTCTGCTTCATACTATCATTTTTTGTTATGGTTTTTGGTGTTTTTGCTATAGGAAAAAAAGGACAGTGATAAATTTGTTTCAACCCATGATTCCACCTTCTTTGACCCACAACGCGTTTTGCCTTCTGTTAAGAAAAGGAAGCGAAGACACTCAACTTCTTCAGGCAATATTTCGTATTTTTTTTTCACATTTTGGACTAAATGGAGTATATAACTCTTTATTCAGCTTTCTTTGTGTGATTTTGTTTTTGTTTAGAATTAGAAGCTGTTAAGGGATTCAGTGTCTTCAAAAGTTGTAAGTCGATGGATGAAGCGGGTAGTGAATACAAACAGCAAGAGGAAGATGAGGTTTCCAAGAATAACAAGGCATTAAACATTCAGATTGAGGTTTTTTTTTCTTTCTCTATCTTTCTTTTAATGTTTTTATTTAAGTTTTTGCGTTTAATCTTTTGGTATTTGAGGGGTCCAGCGTGATGCACTTTTAAGGAAAAAGCATAACATTCATGTATCTGGAAATGAAGTGCCATCTCCTCTTCAAAGTTTTCAAGAGTTAAGCACAAGGTCGCTGTTCTTCTTTCTCTTGATTGTCGAATTCAATTTTTATTGGAGCACATGTAATCATTATGTACTTAATGTTTATTTTAGATAGTTATAATATGAAGTTTCTGCTGTGTTTTGGTTTAGCTTGTTGCTTGTTGCTAAACCTCAAGCTGAATGCTTATTTGATAATTCAAAGTTAAAGCTGATAGAAAGATGTTTGTTCATTTTTCCATATTTGCAGATTTGGATGCCAGCCATATTTATTATCAAATCTTGCAAGCCTAGGGTTTAAGGAGCCAACACCAATCCAAAGGCAGGCCATTCCAGCCCTCCTATCTGTATGCTCTTCTTTTAAGCTATCTTCTTCTTGGGATGATTTTAATTCATATTCAATTTTTTATAGGGTTTAGTCAAAGATACATTTTTTTTTCTTGCCAGGATCGGGAATGCTTTGCTTGTGCTCCTACAGGTTCAGGAAAAACGTTGGCATTTGTGTGTCCCATGCTTATGAAACTCAAGGTATTTTATTATCTTAAATTGTTACGATTGTGCCTTGTTGCGTGAATGACTACTCTAATGACCTTCTTCCTACACAGCATACTTCAAAGGAGGGAATTAGAGCAATTGTTTTGTGTCCAACTAGAGAGTTAGCTGCACAAACAACAAGGGAGTGCAAAAGAATGGCTAACGGAAATAAGTTTCGCATTAAATTAATGACTAAATCACTTTCAAGAACTGCTGACTTTTCAAAGCTACCCTGTGATGTCCTCATATCTACACCACGAAGGTTGCAGTTAGCTATCCGTAAAAAAAGGATTGACTTGAGCAGGTTGGTGATTTTACTTCGTGGAAGTGATCATAGGTCATGATGATCATTGTTAAGGAAGCTTTTTCTTTTCCTTTTACAATGTTGGATGTACTCTGAGCAAAAGTATCAACTTTAGAAATGCTCTGCAATTCCTGAAAAAATTCTGAAAATAAATAGATAGATATTGAGATCCTTTAATAGTTTCCATTTTTCTGCAGGGTTGAATATCTTGTTCTGGATGAATCTGACAAGTTATTTGAGCTTGGCTTACTGAAGCAGATTGATTATGTAGTCAAAGCTTGCTCTAACCCTTCAATTGTACGATCACTGTTCAGTGCAACTTTACCTGATTTTGTTGAGGAGCTTGCACGAACAATAATGCATGATGCTGTTCGGGTTATCATTGGCAGGAAGTATGTGTGTGCTTTATTTTCTCAAATTAAGAAAAATAATTTTCTTCCAACTGTTTGCATACATCACATACGTGCTATTTTGACAGAAATACTGCATCTGAATCAGTCAAACAGAGGTTGGTTTTTGCTGGAAGTGAAGAAGGAAAGCTTCTTGCTCTTCGGCAAAGCTTTGCTGAGGTATGTCAATGGGGTTTTCTCATCTAAGTCAATAGAAACCCCAATTGTTTTCTAAATTTTTTTTGGTTATGATGTGCTAAATATGGTGGCATATTAGGTTTTTTTTGAGTGATCTAAGTAGATATTTACTGAAAACATTGTCATAATATCTCTGGAGATTTTTCATCTCAAAGATTCGGGTCTTTTTACAAAATTATTACTCCATCTGTCCATTGGAAATTGATAGACTGTTTGACGAACTCTTTTCTTAAGAAAAGGATAGGTGAATTAGTATAAGGTAGTTATTCTTTAGTTTTTTAAATTTATTCTTTTTCAATTTTGTAAATATAAACTTTTTATTGAGAAGTTTAGATGAATAAATTTGTATTGAAAGTATTAGAATCATTGTGTTGTGAAGTGTAGAAATGACAATTGAGCAATAACTGCTATAGAACATATGTTTGGAAGATGGAGGAAAATTCATCTTTTGTTAGTTTAGTTCTTACATCTTAAGTCTAACAGTGATTTTGTCAGTTTATTGTATTTTCTTGGTACATTTGCGTAACTTTCTTATGTTGCTATTCTATTGAGAAATTTTTGTTAGGAATTTGAAATAGAATTTTAGAAGTTGCAATTGTTTTGAGCGATAATATTAGGAATTGAGAATGTAAATTTGTTTACTGGATCAATTTATTTGAGTCTAAATAGTGTTTGAATTATCTAATTTTAAGCAGTAGGTGCGATTTTAAATTTTGCTACAGTTTCTTGGCATCCAACACTTCCCCTGAGATATATTGTTCTGAAATTAGCTTACATGGGGTAAAAGGTTTCCTTCTTAGTCAGCTGTTTGGTTTTCTTGTTTCTCTTAATTGGCAGTAGACTCTGAATCCCCCAGTGCTGATCTTTGTTCAAAGCAAGGAACGTGTAAAGGAATTATACAACGAGCTAAAATTTGATGACATTAGAGTTAATGTTATCCATTCCGATTTGTCCCAGTCACAGGTAATTATATATATGCTGCTTCACTGGGTTATGCTATTTCCTACCTGTACTTCTATAATAATCGCAAGGAGTGGGAAGAATTATGCTGTTGTAGACTTCTCTTGGGATGTGTTTAGCTGTGAAATATATGTTTTCTTTTCCTTTTCAGTAGAAAAATTGTAAACATATGGCAATTTGTTGGTCAAATCCAATTTTTTAGAGTCCTGGTTTTCTTTTTGATCAAGAATGTGTTGGTTTTAGAATCTTGAAAATATTTTTCAAACTAAACACCCATAGTTCTTTAGAACTTCCTTTCTTGTGAAATTCTTAACTAATACCTTAGAATTTTGTGTGCCTGACTTGATGCACTATATATAGCGAGAAGATGCTATAGATAACTTCAGAGCTGGCAAAACATGGGTCCTACTTGCAACTGATGTTATTGCCCGGGGGATGGATTTCAAAGGGGTGAACTGTGTGATTAATTATGATTTCCCAGATTCTGCTGCTGCATATATTCACAGAATTGGTACGTTGCTATGTCTCTTACCTTCTTAAGTTATAATTGAATATATTAGAGGTCATGTAGGCATTCGTTCGCAATAGAAGACTGATAATGGAATGGAATGGAATGAATAATTTGTTGGGGTTATTTACGTCCACATTGTATCCTGGCTGCTCTAGCCAAAAAACACCAAATGAGTAATTTTCATGATGCATAGGTTAAGTTGTCGGGAAGATGGCATTTATATCATTACTAAAGCAAATGGTCTTTTTTTTTTTCTTAAATCTTGCGAAAAGGTCGTTCTGGGAGAGCAGGCAGGAGTGGAGAGGCCATTACTTTGTATACAGAAGCCGATGTTCCGTATTTACGCAACATAGCAAATGTGATGGCAGCTTCTGGTTGTGAAGTTCCGTCTTGGCTCATGTCTCTGCCAAAAAAGAAGTGGAAAAAACATCGTCCTAGAAGGGAATCAATTGCAACAAAATCAAAAGGTCAAGAGTGAAGTAGTTTTGGGCAAAATTTGGGCCTCTGAAAAATTTCTGGTTTTATATTTATTTATATTGTAGCAGTGCATTGGATTTGCTGTAACACAAGGTTAATGTTTTTTTATTGTTGTCATTTTTTGTAGTCTATTGCATTGACATTTCTTATCCATTTCTTGATGCCATTCGAATGTAAATTTTGAGTGATAACTTTCTTCAGTCTATGGGCGTAGTTCTCTGAAGAAGGGGGTTAGTAAAATGTTATATTTGCCAAATCAAAGTTTAAATAATAATAATAATTTCTACGTGATCTTTTGCGCGACAATCAAATGAAACAATCGACAATATGCGCAATATTGATTTTTGGCCTTAATTGTATAGATAATTTACACAATGTGTTTGTAGTTATTGATTTTGAAGAAGTGGCATTTTGGATAATATAAAAACCTGAGAGCGTAGTGTCGTAATTTTAGGAAGGCAGTAGTTATCCAGTCGAAAAAGATGTTGACCATTGATTGGATCAAATACATAGAATAAGTACAAGTCTGTGGTGCAGAGTTCCATATTAATCTAACAACTTGCTTCAACTAAACCAACCTCCGTTCCTTCACAGGTAAGTTATCTCCACCTTGACTTTGAATTTCCCAACTGCTTCTCTCTGCATAGGATACAACTACTGCTACACTTAATTTATAGTCATAGAAACAATTTTTGATACTTGACTCTTGATTTAATAAACTAGCGTCTACTTGTTGACCTAGCTATAATTTGTTGTTTGATGTCCAAGGCATACGAAATTTGCACGATGGGAGGAAGTATAGTTGATGATTGGGAGATCACTTCACCATCCAATGGAGTTAGGACTGTTGTTTTAGTTGGCCGCACTGGGAATGGAAAAAGTGCAACAGGCAACACTATTCTTGGCCGAAGGGCCTTTAAGTCCCGGGCTAGCTCTTCTGGTGTTACCTCCACTTGTGAATTGCAGCAAACTCTATTCGGAGATGGTCAAATTATCAATGTCGTTGATACTCCTGGTATATTTACAAATTTATGTGTTTTTTATCTGTTCAAGTTTTTATTGGAGAACCATGATAGCTGCATTCTCTTTATGTCAACAAAATCTATTCAATTCTGTTATGCAGGATTATTTGACTTTACTGCTGATTCTGAATTTGTTGGCAAAGAAATTGTTAAATGCATTAATATGGCCAAGGATGGAATCCATGCAGTCCTTGTTGTGTTCTCAGTGAGGACTCGTTTTTCACAAGAAGAACAAGCTGCTTTTCATAGCTTACAAATGTTGTTTGGAAGCAAGATTTTTGACTACATGATAGTAGTCTTCACTGGGGGGGATGAGCTTGAAGAGAATGAAGAGACGCTGGAGGATTATTTGGGTCGTGAATGCCCACAACCATTGAAGGTTAAATTTTTCACTGTTGTGCTGTTTGATGAGTTCTGATGATATTAATGCAGGCTTCTCACAGAAAATTTTTGCAGCTTTAGTCAATTTGAAACTTTGCGCATACACTTCTTGCAGTTGCTTGAACACAAGATAAACAAGATCTATAACTTTAAATAAAGGAATCTTTTTCTCTTTTTTCTAACTTTTGTGCAAATGCATAAGACTAGTAGATATGGAAAATTTTCATTCTTTTTCTTGTATATTTTTTCTTAGTTTAAGTGCATGCAAATTACATTCAAGCTGTTTTTTTCATATGCTTTACAGAGTAAAAATAGAAACTCATATGCAAGGTAGTTAATTTTACAATAGATGAGTGTTTTCACTCATCAAATTTCATCTTCTGCAAACATTCTGTTGTCTGGATATGTAACTACTGCATACACTTGATTTATTGTAATATGTTTCTTAGCTTGAATTTTTATTTGTGTGCGCTTATGTGCCGAACAAGACTCGTTATTTAATTTTATAAAAATATAAGAAGGAAATTTCTATTCTTATTGACAGTTTTTATTAAAAAAATCAATTGTAATATTTGTGCAGGAACTTCTTGCTTTATGTGAGAACAGAGTGGTATTGTTTGATAACAAAACTAAAGATGAACTTAAAAAGGCTGAACAGGTTCAGGGATTGCTTTCCATTGTTAACATGGTCACTGCCCAGAATAGTGGACAACCATACACAGATGATTTATTCGCTGAAGTGAAGGTTTGTGTGTTTATCATGTTTAAATTTTAGTGCTTTTGGATGGGAATGTTTAGCTTAGATAAAATTAACTTAATTATGCAGAAAGGAGCTATGAAACTCCGTGATGAACAAGAACATGCTGACTCCTTGAAAGGGTATTCTAAAGATGAAATATCAGAATTGAAAGAGCAGATGCATCAGTCATATGAAGAGCAGCTAAAGAGAATTACAGAAATGGTATATTTGCTTCCATTGTTCCTCGTAATATTTATGTGTGCTTGTGAGTACTTTTGAGTTAAATTTTCTTTCAGTTCTAAATCGATCTTAGATCTTACAGTTAGCGCAACAAGCTCTTTTAGTTACATTTCATGCTGATGGCCTCTACTTTTCTTGAATTTTTTGCAATAAGGAAATACAGGGATTTTTCTTTCTATGTGTGTCAAATTAATGCTACGATATTCTATTTTAATTTCCTATTATGAATTTGTTACCTGGTGGTAGTAACCTTAAATGCCAAGAGATAAAGTAATAAGTTTGTGATATTTTATTTAAGATTATCATTTTTGTATGAAGGTGTTAAATGTATTATATAATCATGAGACAAGCATTAACATAACATTGTTTGATGATGTTGAATTACTGATTGGTAAGTGGGTATTATATCTGAAAATTTTTTTGGGAATTGGCAAATTCATTCTTGAATTTTAACATTATCATATTATCTCTGCTTTTACTTGTATTCAATTGCTTTGTTCTGCCCTCTTAATGTCTTTATTTTTATAATTCTCTCATTTGTCTTTTTATTTTTTTTTCTTTTAATAGTTTCTTCTGCGAAATTTGGTGTCACTGGGACCCTTTTCTTGCATGTTGCATTTTCACCAAACTGTTCATAGTGCAAGTTGTGCTTGAGGCGTGTTTTATTTACTAGATATTAACTCTTTTATTTGCTCTCTTTCATCCTTTTTGTAATATTTGTCCATTGCTGTTCAATCAGAGTATCTCCATATGCTCTTTATGAGAATTTGAAGGACGAAACATAAACTGATGTACCATGTAACGTAAAGCAACTAGCACATATTATTACCGAGAATTCTAACTGCCCTGAATTATTGAGAAATGTAATTCTGACCAGCCAGCAGTTTAGATAGTTTGAGTATAATTGCCTAGAGCTACCGAGGAAATTTTTATTCTGACTAGTTCTTTTCGCTTTTCATATTAAGCATTTTGTGACACTTAGTATGGTCAAAATGAGATAATTAGCCAGCGTAAAAAAGAAAAAAGCAATGGCTGAAGTTGAATTCGTTTGGGAAGTTTATTATCTTGTTTCTTTTTTCGTTTTGTCCCATTTCTAGTTGATATTCAGTTGTTTTGTTTTTGTAGTTTCTAAAGTACCTTCGGTGCTATCTTGTTTGACGCTTTTGTTATAATTGCATCTTCTTACCTATGAAGTTATGTCACTTGCATCACAGGACATCAGATATTAACTTCTATCCCTCTTTCCTTTTAATAAAATGATTATGTTTATAAGTTGTATTTGCATTGATGTATTTGGTATAGGTGGAGTTAAAGCTTAAAGAAACTACAACTAGGCTTGAGCAACAGCTGGCAGCAGAGCAAGCTGCTCGGCTTAAGGCAGAACAGAATGCACAAGAGGAACAAAAGAAATCGAATGACGAGATTCGCAAGCTTAGAGAGAACCTGGAAAGAGCTCAAAAGGAGACACAAGAACTTCGAAAACAGGCTGAAAGCAGATGTGCCATTTTGTGATGTGGATTGACACAATACAAGTCTTTTTTTTTGTGAGTGCTCCCAGAAACTTGAGTTATTATTATCACACTTTCTAATACGAGGAAAATATGAGATTATTCTCGTGGTCGAAACAGCTTTATTCCTCCTGTAAAGTTGCAAAATACTGCTCTCTATTTGCATTATAGAGCAGACCTGTGAATAATGACAAAGTCAAACATTTTTCGTTAAAATATAATCTTATTCTTATGATCTTTAAGCTCCTTCTGCTGCCTCTGGAATTCGTTTGGTAGGATTAAGGTTGCTTAGTATTGCTGTTTTTTTTTAATTATGTGTAGTCCTCTATATTGTGAAAATATCATTTTTTATGCCTTTAAAATATGATCATGCATGTGTACTTAGTTTATACACAATTTAAAATATGAATTTGTATATATAAAATTAATTAAAAAGATAAATTAAATTAAATTTCTACAACTTTTGTTTCACTTGGAAAATTTTTTACAACTCCCAATCGATTGTGCTTAGGCTTTCAGCCTTTCACATATACTAGTTTTTCCTATGATTTCTCCCAATTGTTTTTTGCAACATTAGTCATTCTATTTTTTTTATTATTTAATTTTTTTTTGAATATATGCGAATTTATGTGAACTTTATTGAATTACTTATTGTTTCTGTAAAATTATAAGGATTATTTTCTAAAACTAATAAAACTAGATGGATTAATTTACAGAATATTATACCAGGTAATGAATATAAAGTAGATTTTGAACATATTAAAGGAAAAGACAATACATTAGCATATTTTTTATCTAGAAAATTACAATCTTTCTTTTTTGCAGATGTTGCCGAAGCAAGTGTTGAAACCTTATAAAGAAAAAGAAATAGTTACAAATTTACAAGTTCCAAAATATATTACAGTACCAAGTGAGGTTGCTATATTTATATTTCCTACAAAAAGTTATACACAAGGAAATAGTTCAGAAGAAGTATAAATAGAATAAAAATAAGTATCTAAAAATAAATATAAAATTGAAAAATACACAAATATATATCCACATATTAGAATATTAACAACAGAATTTATGAACAAAAGCTTGAAGAAGGACTTTTGTTTAAGATTAGAGGGATAAACGGTTGCCTATATTAAATAGACCTTAGAATAAAAAAGGGAAAGAAATTAGAAAGTCATAGAATGAGAACTTTAAGAGTTTTTGATTGAAGATTTCTCGGTGTGTCATTTACAGAAAATATACATGCCTTATATAGGCAGAAAAGGAATCTTTAAAAAAAGTTTATTCTATCTAAACCGTCCAAGTGGATGGTTATGAATAAAAGATTACAAAAAAGAGATAAGGTCGACGGAAATGGCCGACCAAAACAAAAAATCACCTGTGTATACTTTTTGACTTTTTAATCTACGTCGGGTAAGAAGTCGCTGTCACATTTGTTGTCTTCTGCTGTAAGATTCTCTACTTGTAAACTATTTGTAATGTTTTCATCATTGAGCTGTTCTCTTTGTCCACTGAATGGTAAGAACATGTACTAGTGTATAGGAGCCCAAAATTGAATATAGTGTCCTTCTGCCATGAGTCTAAACTGTCCTGTAAATCTTTGATGTTTATCTTGGAAATAAAGAAATAAATTCAAATTCCGATAATGATAAAGATTCTATTTATAGCATAGTGAGTGAAGATGAAAACCCAACAAAAATAATATATACATACATGTTAAAAGTAGAAGAAGAATATACTTGTGAATATGAATGGATTAAAAATAGTGGAAATAACCATATAAAATGTTTTAATTGTTTAAGATTTTTAAAAATGGAAAAAAGATATCAATGTAATAAATGTTTTAAAGAAATCTGTTTTATATGTATAAAAATACTATTTCAAATAGATACAATATTAGATAATATATAACGTCTCAAAATTTTGGTAATAATTTAAGATTTTAAATAAAAATATGAAAAATGTGCACAAATTTTTTGTGAAGTGTTTAAATAAAATTCGGTGGAAGGAGGGTAAGAATAGACTTACGGAATTATAAGTTAGGAAAAATAATTAGAATCGGGACTAATTAAACTGAGCGGAAAAGAGGTTACGAGAGGAACATTGAACCAAGAATCCACCGGGGCAAAATCGTCCAAAACGGTTGATTAAAACCTTTGATTGTTCCATTCTCTCACTACACAAGTACAATCACGTTT
>CANYCX010697122.1:0-11769 GCA_948193385.1 Breynia disticha f. nivosa
TATATATATATATATATATATATATATATATATATATACATATATATATATATATATATATATATATATACTCAACCAATTGAATTAACAAATTAGAAACTATTTTTTTGTTAGACAAAAATACTAGCTAATAATTTCTAATAATGTTAACCTCAATAAAATAACTTTTAGTTATATGCAAGCATAAACTAACTGTAATAATTATTTTTTGCTAAGTTGATAATGTAATTAAACTAAATATTTCACATATATTGATGTGAAACAAAATTGATATTTGATGTCTAAACTTCTGTTGACTATACCAAAAAAAATTATAAACAATAACTTGGATTGAGTAAAAGTTTAGCTTGGATGATACAAAATTCAACAAGAAACGAGCTATGTTAGTGTAACAACAAAATTTGATGTTTGCTATAAATCTAAATTTGTAGTTGGGTCTAGGCTTTCTTGTAGTAAAAGAATTATGAAGGCATCTCATAAACACAGTCGCAATTACTAACAATACATAAATCTAACATTGTTAGTGCAGCGGAATGAAGAAGATGCCTTGAAGAAATAATATTGTTGTCGGTCGCCTCCAACTACAAATCACTAACGGTGAGGAGCAGGTTAATAAACGTAGCCTTTTACTACTGTGCTTGTGTAATCTCCATGAACGATCTATATGGTAAAAACACTTAGTTTTTCTCTTGGAAGACTTACAACCAAAAGAGGAGTAGTATATTTGGTTCTATATGTTTTCTTTACAAAAAAATATGTTCTGTAAGAAATGAATTGGTTACTAGGGTTTCCTTTAAGTTACGCTTTTATATCAGTGGACTACTTACACATTAAGTGTAACGCCCCAGAAAAATGATCATTTGATTGTTGGACAGATGTCTATTTAAGTTAGAATAATGTGTAATATAAGTTGTAAACATGTATATATAAGTATATATATGTTGGGTGATAGAAAGAGACTCAAGAATGAAAAGTAGAGCTGAAAATGATGATTAACGTATCTTAACTATGGACTACACATATGTTATACTTGAGAGATGATGAATAACGTATGTTTAGGGGAAGAATAACGTACATTATTCTTCCTTGTTTTTTCAGAAATCCATTTTTGCTAATGTACGTTAATTGTGAAATAAACATTGATCGGGGGTCCAACATGTCATTAAGTAGGCAGAACACATCTCATTTCAGGGAAAAACATCCCCAAGCACTCTCTCAACTCCCAAACACCAATCCAAGGCCTCCCTGACACCAAAACAACCAACCAACTCATGGATTGCAAGAGATTAACAATGAATTGATCCTCCCAACTGAATTCTTGCACATTAGGGCTTTTGAGAGCAAAGAGGTAAAATCCTTGATTCTAAGCTGAACTGGGTAGGAAATTATATGCATTTGGTAGGATTTTGATGGGTTTCCATAATAGTTTATAAATCCACAAACATTTAACGGAAAAACAGTAGATTTTGGGAGATTAATGATTTTAGGGTTGTGGGAGAATTTTGGGATTTTGAGGAATTGGTTAGATAAATGAGAAATTAAGCTTAGAATGATGTATATGACATGAAATGTGTTACATTTTGTATAGGAGGCAACAAACGAAGCCTAAATCGGAGATTAGTACTGAATCGAGTCCGCGAGAACGCAAGGTAAGTGTTCTTTGACGCTTACTACTAAATGCTTGTTTTGTATGGTTATTTTTATGTTATAAACGGTTTCTTTGATGAATTGGAAATGAAAATAATTTAATGGAAAGACTTGAATGACCTATGCTTTTTTGTGGAATCTTTGAAATTGGTATGGATTGTTTAGAAAGATGCATGTGAGTTGTGTTTTGCATGCCTTAAATGAAATGTTGATCAATTGTATGAGAAATGTGGGGTTACTTCATGTGAGTAACTTATGTGGTGTGCTAAGTGATGGTTGTGATGACTTGAATGAGATTAATTGAGTTGATTGAGGGCTAATGGCCGTGAAAGTGAAAGGTTGCATGAAAATGTTGTATGATCATAAGTATGAAGCTTATGATGAATTGTGTATGGTATGTGTCACTATGTATTGTGAATACTATGTTAATATAAGTTATGAATGCTTGGGTTGTGGTATGGTATGTTGTGGCTTTCTTTCCATGAATTGGCATTTTATGGATGATATGATGAAATATGTTCGTTTATCATGTGCATGTAGTGAATGTTCCTTATTGGATTGTGAGGATGTTCGATGGATTTTATGATATGTATTGCAAGGGTGTTAATGATAAGAGTATGATGATATGAATTGGAATATTGTTGGAGAGATTTGTTTAGGTGATTAATGTTATTTTTTTATGTTTTGAGTGCTTTGAAAGATGTATAAGTGGAAAGGAAGGATGTTTGATATGCCTTACGTGTTGTATGAAATGTGTAAGTATATAAATGGACTCAAAAGTGGGCAGAATGCTTCTAGGCTCCATTAATGTACGTTATTATGCATAATAACGTACGTTAACCAAGCTAAACTTACGTTACTTGTACTTAACCTACATTATTCATAACCTGGAAAAAGGTAGAAGCATAACGTACGTTACTCAGACGTTACTCAGGGTTAAACATACATTATTTTGTCCAGAAACCTAGTTTGAACCCGAATAATGTACTAATGCTTATCTAAAGTGAGATAATGGTTTAGGATGATTCCTTAACATGGAAAACACCTAAAAGAATTGTTTGTGGCATGGCTACGACGAGCCATTAGGGAATTTAGGCACGAATACGGTAATTGTGTTCCAAGAGCACACCCGTGTTGGTCGAAGGTTCTCCTGTGCCCCCAGCTTAACAACAATAGGGTGACTTACCGAGTATTTCTATATGGTCACCTTTGTTTTGCTGTTGAATGTGCACAAAGTGACAAGTGCTATTGACGGTACCAGGTCGAGCTCCCAGGGTTTTGGTTATGTTTATTTGTATGCCTATACGTATATTAGTACAGAAGTGACTTCCAATCATTGCATGTAAACCATTTTCCATAGTTTCTGCATATTGAACTTTATTTGGTGGATGACCACCTTGATCTTACATAATGGTTTGTAAATCTTACTTTGATGGTATTCTCTCTCGTATGTTTTCTATTTTAAAAATAAAAAAATATGGTGAAAATGCAAGGTTTATTCGAAAATGATTGTTTCTAAAATTGGGGTTCACAATAAGTCCACATGTGTAATAACAAATTATCACATATACTCAAATACTTAACTAATATGAATTTGGTCTTGGCTCCACCCAACTTGTCATGAGCAAATTTGCTAATCCCAACACCTACCACTCGCACATGAAAAATCTCTTTTTGTCATGTGCGACTCTCTCAAGTCATTCATCTGGATAGTAAACTCCTAGTAATCAGGCTGTAACCAGTCAACGGTAATATATGAGTTTATGATGCTATTACCTTGCTACTAATATTTTGCCTAAGCAAGATATCCATTCGCTACTCAATCAAGTTATTAATTTCTTCAACATCGTGACTCCTCCCTAGCCTACTTTTTGCATAATCACTGTTTTTGATATGATCTCATGAAAGCCTAATCGTTTTTGCTTGTATTGTTTCACTTAGAAGCATTTAACAGACACGCCAATCGTACTTTGATTCGTAACTGTGATAACATTTTCAATAGTAGTACTTCCCCTTTCAAAACTAGTACTCCACCTTGAAGATTATTAATTGTCCAAGCAAACATATTAATCCAATTGTCTAACCTCTATTGTAACATCCTAGAAAATAACCATTTTAATGTTGGAAAAATGTTTAAATTAAGTTGGATTAATGTTTAATGGAAGTTACAAGTATGTATACGTAAGGATATATAGGACGGCGATCGAAAGAGAGTGAAAACCGCAAAGTAGTGATGGAAAGTTGAAAATAACGTATATTTAGACATACGTTATTCTTCATCTGGGAAGAATAACGTATGCTAATGGCAAGAATAACTTACGTTATTCTTGCCAAATTTCCCAAAAATTCATTTTTTCTAACGTACGTTAATTTCAAAATAAATATACGTTATCAGGGGTTCGAACATGTCATTAAATGGGCAGAACACATTTCATTTTTGGGAAAAAAACATCCCCAAACACCTCCAAACATCCTCTCAACTCCTAAACACCAATCCAAGGCTCCCCAAACACAAAACCTAACCACAAACACATGGATTTCAACGGATTAACAGTAAATCCGCCCCTCTATCTTATTCTCTCCGGATTAGGGTTTGAAAGCAAAGAGGGGAAAGAGGAGGCGACAAACGAAACCTGAATCGAAGATTAGTGCCGAATCGAGTCTGCGGGAAATCAAGGTAAGTGTTCTTGGATACTTACGATTGTATGCTTACCTTTGTATGGTTATGTTTTTGTGATATATGTTTTGTTTTGCCAAAATGGTAGCGAAATTTGTGTGAATTGGGTATTAGTATGAAGTTGGGTTTAAGTTGTTTTGAATGTTGAATGATGACAGTAAGTGTGATGAAAATGTTATCTTGATGGTTTGGTCCATGTTGTAAGAATGGTCGTAAAGAGACTCATGTCTTGTGTGGTTGGCTTGGGAATTCGCAAATTATGATTAGTATGTGTGTTGAGCTATATATGTGTTGAAAATGCAAATATGTAAATTGTATTGAAAGTGCGAAGTTACCTAATGTAAATAACTTGTACGATCTGCTTAAATGATGAATTGTATGGCCTTAAGGCAAGCTAATGAGTTTATGTGATGGAAATAAGTATGGATGCTTATATGTATATTGGTATGGGGTGATCTATGTTTGCTTAGTTTGAGATATGATATGTTGTGGCAGATGCTTTGCCATAAGTTGGCATTTTATGAATGATGTGATAAATGTGTATGAATGTAAGCATGAAGCTTATAATGAATTGTGTTTGAGCATCCATGTGTACGTAGTGAATGTTCCTTATTAGTTATATGATGAACTCTTTGAGTTACAAATGTTGCATGTCGTGGATGCCACGAGTTGGCCGCTTTGAGCATGTTGATGGATATTGTGATATGGATGATTTGTGGAACATTCATGGGCATGTATTATTGTGGAAGTTTATAATGAGGTTTGGGAAATGCATATGTTGCATTCATTCATGTCATTGTTTGGCATTGCATGAGTCGTATGTTCATGCTTGAAAGATAAAAGGGAAGGCGAGATATTCTTCCCCGAAAGGCGAGATGTTCTTCCATGTAATTTAAGGGGTATTTCCAATAGAGCGAGAGCTCAACATATTAAAGGGGTATTGCCAATCAAGCGAGAGCTCAAATAAGGGGTATTGCCAATCGAGCAAGAGCTCAACATATTAAAGGGGTATTGCCAATCGGGCGAGAGCTCAAATAAGGGGTATTACCAATCGAGCGAGAGCTCAAAAATAAGGGGTATTGCCAACTATGAGAGTTTATTCTCATGTGCACGTTAAATGAATTAAGTCCCTTGGATATGCATTTGTGTGAATCATATGTGCATTTGCATTCATTTGTGATGATATGAGCTTGGACTTTGAGGGATGAACTATTTTAGAAAGAAAAAAAAGGGTGCAAAATCGACGTTCATTCAAAAATGAAATCAAAGATTTTGGGGTTCACAGCTATGCTTCTTCCCTGTGTTAAGGATCTTAAAGGTGGTTTCCATAAAGAATAACTAATATCCCTACACACAAATTGGTTTGATTTACACACAAATTTACTCAAAAATTATGTCATGGTGTTCTCTCCTCTTAATGGAGCGCATGTATACTATTTAACTCCATTCGAGAGCTTTGATCTTCAATGTAATCAACATCTTCCCTCAGTGCACATAGGACAACTCCTAATTTTAGACAAAACTAAACACTTACTCAATAATCACCACATAAGTACCTAACTTATGGCGTATTACATTACACATGGTGAGCCATGTATAATGGTCTCAATAATACCTATTTCACTTTACACCTAGTAAAGCGACACTTATTCATTGAAATTTATTCAAAGTATTTAATTGACAGTCTCAACTTGGTATTTATTCACACTATGATAGATTTCTCAATTAGCAAAAGAAACCCAAGGTAATCACCCATGTGAGTAGGCTTATTTCTATATTACATACTAAACTATACACAATAATTTTATCTGTATCGCTAGATTTGTCCACAAAATATGTCACATCTTGCAAGATTTTAACATTGTTCCAGTATTAAGACTTGCGTGGTCTTTTGAACTCAAAAATTCATCATTTCCTTATTTTATGAAGTCCCTATTGACTTAATATGATACTTGATTTCACCTTATTGGAATATGAAAATTTTGATAATGACTATGACCTTAGATGGTCAGTTATCTTGAGGTAGTTAGTTTTAAAACTAATTACACTAATGTTCCTCATGCACAAAGTTTTCACTACTCATACTACGATATTGAATTCTTATTATTTAGCCCTTTGTCCAAAATAAGAATTTGCACTAGGACATAGTTACCACTTAGGTTTCATGACCTTGCACAATTTGGATATATTTACTATAAAAGTCACACATCATAAACCCATCACTCAATTTGTTCTAGCTCATTTATGGACCATTTAAACACAATTTGGTTCCTTTCAAGTACCTGATATACTGCTTTCTTTAATCCTACTTATGGATTAATACTACCAACCAACTAATAATCACTTAGAATAGCAGTGGTTGGTCTTAGTATGAACAAATTGTATGATTTTTTTATGTGACAAGTCATTCTCTTGTACACAACAAGATTCATTTCATTCATTGTTTATTTATGTGTGGACTACAATTCAACATAAAGTATGTTACCTGAACATTTTTTATATTAGTCTAAATATGGATACTAGTTCTACTCTAAAAGCCATTCTTAAAGTTAGATTGGTTCTAGGTGTATTGATGTTACTTTCATAACAATTCTTTAGAACTATCCCATAAATCTCATTTTTAGGATTTTCCATATAAGCACTTTAACTATGTCAATTCTAGATAACTATGTATCTCCTTACACATAAGAAGATGAATTGACTATTTACCTCTTTTGTGTTTGTGGTATTATTCCAACAAACTGAATATACCAATACTCTCAAATTTGTGTGGTATTATCATAGGGAATTTGGATATACAAATAAATTTCGAACTCATAAGGTTGTATGCTATTAGCATAACAAATTTGAATATACCAACCAACCCCAAAACTCATAAAGTTTTAAAAAAATGTATGTTTACCACTTTGTACAATGAACGGGTTATATGCCATGTGAAGATTCTTTGCTAAGACCTCCCACTAAGATCAAAGAGTCTTTCCTTCTTAAGACCTCCCACTGAGATTAAAGAGTCATCTCTAGTGATTTAAGACTAGTCCCTTTTGAGCTAAAGTCTTACTAGGTAATTTTTTTAAAAATAGTGAGAGAATATTGGCTCCTTCCATCTCATATGTTACACCAGACAATCATCAAACTATATTAATTTTTTCCTAGCTATTTTGTATCCATTCATTCCCAATAAGAATATATCCTTCGAGTAGACAAACTAGTGTTTTGCACTTAGTCACACATAGTTTGATCCTTCATATTATGTCATTTGTAATTTCCATTATTATGGATAAACTATCTAGTACTTAGCTTTGATTTTCCTTGAAGAGATGCCACTCACATCTTATTGCATCATCCAAATGATTAACTCTAACTCCTTGACTTGTGTGATTGACAAAAAGGTTCACGAATGATGCATCATTTAAAATGGTTTTATTACTTTTCTTTTCTACTCCTATTGGGATAAAGTTCAAAAATTCCTCACAGAACCATGAACTGTTCAAAATGTCCTCTTGGATTAAGAACTCCCACTGCTTAAGAACTCCCACTGAGATTAAGTTCAAAATTAAAAGACTCTATTTGATTAAAGAACTTTAGCCTCCCACTGGGAGTTATGTCCTTTTAGGTTATGATCAAGACCAGCCGCACTAGAGGAAGATGAGATAGAAAATTGTGATCTCAAAACAAAGGTGGCCAAGTAGCTAATGATGTCTAGAAATGATGGTAAATATCCTATTTTTCTCAATCTTTCCTCATCTTCCTTCAAATCTCCTACTCGTATGAGAGTGATTCTAGAGGGGTGTGGTCCTTAAAGTGATTTACTTAGTCATTTTCCCATTCTAGTATCCATTTTTCAGTAATAATAAGATGCCTAGTTTCACTACTCTTCCAAGGTAAATATCCAAGTGGGTATATGTCACATAGGCACAACTCAGTAACTTACACAAAAATACTCCTCTTGGTTTCTTAGTCATCTTAGAAGATTTAAGGACATTGGAAGTACATCTTATGATTTTTAATGGTTAAGTTAAAGTTAAGTCTAATCCACTTTCTCACAAAAAGTGGAAGTATCAAAGTTTAAGAGAGCACATGCTTAAGAATATGTTGGCATGTTCCATTGCTTATCTTAACATGTTAGAAAATATAAATTTCTTTTTCATCCATTTAACTTTAGTAGAAGAGTTTTAGGATAAACATCTATTGTTCAATTCTTTGTATCACTTATATGTTTTAGATTTCAATCAATTGCATTTACGACGTATGTCGATCCTTATGTTTCAATCATCTTATCCTCTGAGATTCATATATATATATATATATATATAGCCAACTAATGTTCCTCATATATGATAAATCCAAAAATAATTATATGATTATTAAATAAATAAATCATACTGATAAGTGATGTTTGTCCTCTTTATCACAATTACCATCACCAAATGGTAACTTAATATATTGCAATAAGATTAGATTGACTAATGGTTGTCCTTTTATGTAACCTAGACATCGTTTTCAATTAGGTAACCTAACATTTCATGAGTCGCCCAATTTTCATACCTTAGCAAATGTAATGTACTAATTTAGCTAATATAATATGAGGCCCATTTAATGGAATCACATTTCATATAGAATGTGCGAAGTCATAAATGAAAAGTATCATTTTCTTAATGAATTAGAGACTAACTAGTCCATACTCCAACATAAATGTTGTTGTTATTTATTAAAATATTCATAGAAATTCTCTTTCAATTATATCAATACAGAAAGATGAAAAAATGGAGTAGGTTTTGACTTTTGTACAAAAAAGTTTTAAAAGTCAAAATTCTCGTAACTCTCTTTTTTCAGATCATTTCTAACATTTCCTAATTATTCTTACTTAGAGTTCATTGGACATCAATGAAGATTACTTAATTCTCCATTAAGTGAGTTTACCTCTTTAAATTTTTTCATCTTTGAAAAATTAGAAGTAGAACATGAAGCTCCAATACACCTCTCTTGCGTGAGATTGAATAACGTATTATTCAAAGATGTAATCATTTGGTAGTTAAAAGATTTCCCTTAATGAAACATTTCAAGCACACATTCATGTTCATATGACCTCACTTAAATTCTGTCTTTTCTTTCAATTTTCAAGAATTTTTCAAATCTTGAGTCCTTTAATTTTTCACTATCTTAGCCTTGAAATAATTGTAACTAAGTTGTCATTACAAAATTGACTTGGGAATTGCCAAGATTCTCTAGCATTGACTAAGTCTTTGTTATGAGAAAAATCAATCAAGTTGATGCACTTTATCGTCAAATTTGTTCATATAGAATTTTAGATTAGGTGCAGCTCGATATGCTCCTAATTACTTGGGTAGAAATCAATAACAACTCCTCAGATGAAATTCCTTTCAGTTGACTAAAACTAAATGCTAAGTTCTGAAGAGCGTATAAATACTTAGCTTTTTATCACTATGTATTTACGTGTCTTTATATGGTCAACTAACCGTGATCTTAAGATCCAATGATACATGCATATTCACTTAGTAATTGAATTTATTCTTACACCTAGTAAGTCAATATAGACAATAAAACACTTTGTTCACGTCACATAAGAATTAATGTCCAAGATACATTGAAAAACTTATCATATCCTCAAATTTAGGCACATCCTTAATCCAAGGTCTCAAAAGCTCTTAGCTTTTTTTTTCTATTGAAAAACCTTATTTTCAATCTTTGCAATTATATTTTCTAACTTGTTCAAAAACATTTGCCTAGCTCAAAACAAATCAACTTTGATAGTAGTATATATTATTTATTACACAGCAAATAATCAAAGCAAAACAAATTGCATATTTAAAATAAGGAAATTTAAAATAAGAAATAAACAATTTATTATTTTGTCCCTGCTTTTTATAACTTTAAGTTAGAATGAGTATAACTATGGGAAGCGTCCGAGTTAAATACACTCATAGTACCTCAACTATCAATTTTATTGCACTAAAATACATTAAATTAGTTTGGTCATAATAGTCACTAATGTTTATTTCATGTTTTACCATAGTACCTAAACACCACCACATTAGACATCAAATGAATTTTCCAATAAATTAAAACCTACATATCAAGTGGGAAGCGTTTTTGTTAGGGATTAAAGTTTTACTACTCTTCACTACACTGGACCCACTTGATAGACAATCAAGGATGGACATTGTTACTTAGAAGTATTGAGGATGATGTTGTTGTTGCAACTATCATAGGCACCCTTTCTTAGTGTTGCAAAATCTATTGTTCCTCAGAGTCCACCTTTTCTAAAACACATTTTTTTATTCAAAATCTTCCTTATGTGACTACTACAATGTTGTTTCAAATATTTTTTCCAGTAGTATCCTGGTTTTGAGCATTCTAGAATGGTGGAAACAATGTTGAGAGTTGATTTTGTAAATTATGTAGATGAGATGGAATTGAGAATGATGTCGGTATGATATTAGGCTCTTTACCACTATTTCCAATTACTCAGCTATCACAGACACTGTAACGCCCTCCATTTTTAAGAATTTTAATAATATTATGATTATTTCGGAAATAATGCGAATAAAATTTTCGCAAATTAAAATAAATGATAGAAATGTGTGGAAGGTGTTAAGAATGAAAATCGGGTTAGGTCAAATGAACCGGGAAAGAGAAAATGAAAGAGAAAGATACCGATGTAAGATCGGGGGTAAAATGGACATTTTGAGCCTTAAGTATATCCATATATATATATAACTTTTTCTTTCCATCTCTTCCCATTACTCTATTTTATACCATATGTTCTAATTTCAAACAAACTTCCAAAAACCTTAAGAGAAACCTAGGAATCATCGAACCTTGGTGATCGGGCGATCTTTGGATCGAGGAAAGATTAAATTTGGTAAGTTTGTCGACTTAAATTGGTAATCACGTTTTTTATTAGTTAGGTTTTTGAAATGAAGATTTTTCAATGAATTTAAGTTGGAATTGGATGAAATTATGTTTAATTGATAGATATGGATGTGTAATAACCTCTGGGATCGGATTCTAGGCTTAGTTTGTGGTTTCAGGATTTGAAAATGGTGTTTTGTGAAGGAAGGTGTAAAGTGAAGAAAATTGAAGATAGTGTATCTAGGTTTGATTTTGAATGTTGATGTTAAGAATATGTTTCTTGATCTTATTTAAGGTTAATGGTATAACCAATTTGAATGGGTAATTTATGAGGTGGAAGTAATTTGGAATCAGGAAAAATGGTTAAGAAATTTTGTTAGGGAAGTGGAAAGAAACAAAGGATAAGAAGGTGATGAATGATTGGAATAATGGAATGTTATTAAAAAGGAAGTATTAAGTGAGTTAGGTATGTGTTTGAACTAAGGAGGAGGAAAATTAAATGAAGGGTAGTTAATTAGTTAATGAGGAGAGAGGAAATAGAAAAGAGAATGGTACATACATACATGTAAACA
>CANYCX010697180.1:0-10229 GCA_948193385.1 Breynia disticha f. nivosa
CTTGCACATATTTATTAATTTAGCACATAATCAAAACATATTTTGCAAATCATCACATTATATAAAACAAATATATGTCTTAACATTTTTATCAATTTAGCACATATTTAAGACATAAATAGTTATTGAATAATTCTTAACATATTTATCAATTTATCACATTATCAATTTAGCACATTATCAAAACATATAAATGAATGCATCATTTTGTTCAACACTTTTCCTCTTCAGCTATCAGCTCCTCAGTCTTTAAAGCAGTCTCCAAGAGGATCTGATAAGTGGGTTGCTTCATGTTAACACGGCTTCGGATCTTGAGCCGCAGTCCTCTCTCAAACTTGCTCTTCCTGAGTGCATCCGTGCCTACCTCATCTTGCGCATACCTGGAAAGTCTAGTAAACTGCGCCTCATACTCTGCTACAATCAAGTCTTTCTGCTTCAGCTCAAGGAACTCTATCTTCTTCTTACTGTGATAGTGCTTCAGTCTATATTTCTCGACAAACTCCCTCTAGAAATCTGCCCAAGTGAGTGCAGGCGGGTCATTCTGGCTCCCAAGGTTTGCATCCCACCAATACCAAGCATCCTTATCTAATAATAAGGTAGTGTACCTCAACTTCTGCTTCGGCGTGCACCTACACCGATTAAGGATTTGCTCCGTCTGTCGAAGCCAATCCTCCGCCTCTGTAGGGTCAGTGGTCCCCTTAAATGTCTTGGCGCCTTGCTTGCGCACCTTGGAAAAATTCCTGTCAATCTTGAGGCCCTCCTTCTTCTAGCCTCCTGGTTGTGCCCTCAGCTGACCATCCTACTGGCCGCCCTACTGGCCTTCCTGCTGGCCTAGCAGCTGTAGCATCATTGCGTGATAGAACTGGGTGTGTTCGGGATCAAAGGGTATAACACCAGGTGTAAATGGTGCTCCCCCAGGTGCAGGTGGTGCTCTGTGTTAAGGGATTGGTCCCTGTCTCTACACGGACTCCTGGGACTCAACGGTAACCTCGTGTGATACATCCTCTATAGGCTCCATCATATGTAAAATCACCATTTGAAAACTTTAGCTTCATGAAAATTGATGCAATGAAAACAAGTTTTTCTGGTACAGTCCACAGGGAATCTAATCCCTTTTCTGATACCACTAAATGTAACGCCAAATTTTACGAAGTTCATTTTCTAATACATACGATTTTTGCACCCATTTTTTCTCTTTTTAAATAACAACTCAACAAGCAAGAGAATGGATAAATAAAGATAAATATAAAAGTGGCACATGCAATTCATTAAACCAACCCAAATATAGATCAAATGCCAAATGTATGCGGAAGCATATGGCTTTAGGTTTAAAAGAATGCAAGTGCTAAAAGCCTATACTAATATGTGTATGGCTATACAAAAGGTAAAAGTATGCATCTCCAAAAATCTCTAGGAGCCGACCTATCCGCGAGGTATCACATGTACAAGCTCTGCCTAAAAGTAAGTCCAGCACCAGTTACTGTCGATCTGCACATATTTCAGCAAAACACAGGTGAGTATTTTTAATACTCAGTAAGCTTTCCCTCAGTGTCTCTCTATGCTGAGGTACAGGGGAGTCGTCGGCCTCCGCAGCCTATCCTTCCTCACATACAATCAATAAGTCTACCTTTATACTTTCACACAAGATACTCTTAACATGTTTTATACAAGTTTACAATGTATTTAATGTATTATGGAAACCTCCAGAATCATTAGGGTAGGTTAGATATGGCTTAGGAAGTTATTCGAGTCCAAAACTAGGTTTTTTGGGTCAAATTAATGTAGGTTAACCCTTGTTTAACGTACGTTATTGTTCCCCTACAGTATAGTATGAATAACGTATGTCAACACACCATTAATGTAGGTTGAAGTGGTTAATGTATGTTATTTCTAAAAATAACGTACGTTTACTGTCCACTGCAACATTCTATCCAAATTTTACAACTCTTTCACATACCTACACCTTTTACTTCACACTCAACATACAAGCCAACCTTTAATGCACACATACATGTCCATTATACATCCAAATCATCAAGTTTAACCATTTTTACCATATAGATAACACATTACATCATGAATTAACACCAATCATACACATCCATACCATTCACCAACATCATTCATAACACATTACTTTGGCATAAGACATTATCAATTTCCCATTCCATCCTATGCTCAACATTTCACACATATCATATCATTCTTTTCCACATTTTAAGCCATTACATTTCATATTTGTAATTCACATCATTTGATTTCCACTATATATATATACTCATTCATGCCACTGACATTTCAAGCTCTCACACAACATCAATCATAAGTAAATGATTGGACGCATTATGCACATGTTAATGCAACCACACAATGCTTTGCTCTTGAGCCTTAACTTCGCAAGGGAGAGACTCCACTAGATCCCTGAAACTTTGGGAAACTTACCCCTCCATTTAAGAGAGAGACTCCACTCAATCTCTTTGCACATATTGCACACCTGTCCCTTATTTTATAAGAAGAGAGACTCCACTCATCTTCTGTGCACATGGGCAACTTACCCCTTAATTTATTTCTCATGTGAAATGTTTATACGATGCCGCACGACATGAAATGAATGACAAAAATCATTCCCAAGGCCATAGCCACACAAATCCAAAATGAGCATTAAACATGAATCAATATGGAAAGTAAGTCTTAATTCATATATCAATGTTCCAATATTACATTGTACATTCCATACACATAACACATTCTGAGCAAGCCAATAATGTCCACATATTTGATTCCTACGAACCCACTTTGCAACAACATGACCACACAACCAATAACAATCATCACTAAGCAACCATACAAGTTAAACAACTCTCATTAGTAAGCATTCACTTGTATAACATACACTTACATGCTTATCAAGCTCTAATTCATTATCAATTTTTCATCAAGAACATCATACATACAAGAATTAACCATTAAGAAACCAATCACAACAAGTAATTGGCATAAATGCACTTACCTCAGGCTCCAAGGTCCGATCCGTCGCCCGATTATTGAGTCGGGTTCTAAATACCGTTACCTACACACATGCAATCACATTTCCAATCATTTCACACACAATATAGGTTATTTCCAACGTCCTTTTCAAATTTCTACCCAAAATCCACAAAACTCTCCAAAACCCTAATCATTTAAATCTCACCAAAATGTATGTTTTAGGGTTAATGGCTTATAGAATCTTGTTCTACATTGAAAATCTAGCAAAACCCTATCAAATGTACCTGTTTAACAACACATTTCAGCTCGGGATTAGAGGTTTACCTTGATTCCCATCACGTGGAAACCTAGAGGGAGAAAGGCTCGATTGGAGGCTGAAAATGTTGTTAGTTTGAAGGAAATTTGTTGTTCTAGGATAGGTTTTGTGTTTGGAAGGTCAAGAAATGATGGAAAGGAAGTTTGGAGAGTGTTTTGGTAGTTGGGGGTTAGTTATGGCACGGTTTGAATGAGTTTCGGCCATTTAATGACATGTCGAGGGGCCCGTTAACGTATGTTTATTTGTCAAATTAATGTATGTTAATAAAATGCAGGATTTGTGTAAAAAATGATGAATAATGTACGTTATCTGTGGGAATAACGTATGTTATTCTCCTACAGTCTGCAATACTTAGCCATTTTCAACTATTTTCCATTCCGAACATACCCGTATGCTTCCATACACTTTACCCTAACACAATCCTATATTGTTCCCTATTAAACAAACATTTTTTAGGGCGTTATAGCAATGTCAACGAGCTCCGCTCAAAAGGAAGTAACCACTGATTCTCTGTATACATCATAAAAAACAACTTTTTATGAGTACTAAACTCAGTAATTACAACTACGAATACACTTACCAGTTATGTAGAGTACGAGTACTCATTTCTTTAAGCTTAGGTGCATTATGGATAATTGAATGCCTAAGTCTACCCTACTTTAACATTTATTCCTTGTTCCTGCCAATTTATGCTTAATTATTCAAGCCGACATGAGCTATGTTAAGGACCAGAAGGATCTTGTGGGACTATTAAAGTTACAGTGTTATGACACGGGCCCATGTGGATCAGCATGAGGACCGTGAAAATGTACTAGAAGTTATAGTGCTTCAACATAGGCCTACGTGAGATAACAAAGGGACTGTTCGAGCACTTTAAAGTTCTAATTATTTGGCACAAGGGCTGTGTGGAATGACCAGGTGGTCATGCCAGACCACTGCCACTTTCCAAACAAACCATTTTTCCATTCATGCCTCTCGAAATTCCTGTACAGTATCACTTAAAATATGACATATCATTTGCTAACATGTTTAAACAATGTAAGTGAACCATATAACACACTCATTATTACAAGAATCTCAATGTAAACATGTTCATTCCTCATATCTTGATAACCACACTAGAACCACACATCATTGCAAGAACCACACAACTCATTATCAATATAAATTGAATATAATGGATGTATGTTTAATCACAACAAGTCATATCTTCATGGATGCTAAATGTGCACACTCAACAATGCACGCTCATTAGGCCAATCCTCCTTTTCACATTATTACAGAGCTCTCACCTAGTATTTGTGTTAGTCCGCTTTATTATTTTGGGGATCTCTCTCTCTCATTTGGGAAAATCCCTATTTTAATATTATCGTGGAGCTTTTTCTGCGATGCTTAAATTTATAAAGTTATTTTTCAGTTAAATCCCTATTTTTGGCAACAATTTTTGTCATGAAATAGATGATTAGGACACACATAATAAAATCAAGAATAAACATGCATTCCATTTTAAACCTCAGCTAGTAATAAAGTTTATACAAAAACATCGTCAGATGCGGAAGCTGTGGCTATGTTTTAAAACAATGCATGGAAATCAACTTTCTATACTGCTATATGTATAGATGTACAAAAGTGGGTATAAAAACAAAACCCTCAAATTACGAGCTAAGAGGCAACCTATGCAGTCACGTATCACCACCTGAGCCTGCCCAAAAATTGAGTCCCAAGTACCCTACTGTCGCTCTGCACACATTCAACAGCAAAACAAAGGTGAGTATATAAAATACTTAGTAAGTGAAACCCTATTCTTGTTAAGTTGATGAGCAGGGAAACCTGCGGCCAATACGAGTGTGCTTGTGGAACACAAAGCCGCATTCGTGCCTAGCTTCCCTAATGGCTCAGCGTTGCCATATCAAATACAATCTTTTAAATGTTTTATCCGCTAAGGAATTCATCCTAGGAAATTAATGTACTTCATATATGTATTAGGTTTGTACGTTATACCCATTTTTCTTCTCAAACTTCTCTAATTAATACGATTTTTAGGCTTCTAGAACAAGGGAAACGGCCATGGGAATGACCTGTTGTGGCCGTTCTCCTGGCCGTTCTACCTCACTCGTTTCACACTTCAATGGGAAATGCTAGGGGAAATAGTTTGCGTGGCCATTCCCCAGCCCATTCAGACTTATTGGGTTCATACAAAAAAAAGCTCAACACTTAGTATTCCATACAATTTAATTCATACATCTTGAACAACATTTTCCAAACCAAAACACACATTATCACAGCCTTAAGCATGCCAATTTCCACTTCAATTCATTTAACCTCTTGCACTCAACTCCTTATCAACATAAGCATACATTGAACGTTTAACACAAACATTTTTAATCATAAGTTTCAACTATCCACATCTTACCAATAACTTCCATTACTCAACCAATTCCACATCCATATATATTTTAAATATTCATCCAACATCCATAATCACAATTCTAAGCGATATTCACAATCTCTACTCTCACTAACACATAATTCACCACTTTGCTTAACATTAACATAAACACCTAAAATCATACATTCATTTTAACTTCATATCCAAACAAAATCCATAGTTCAATGCAAATGTTTGTACCATGTAATGCTAATGCAATTCACTCGAATGCATGCCCCGGGTCTTTCCTTTGTTTGTGAGGGAGTCCACTCTCACATATTGGCTAATCCCCACATAAAGATAGTGCTTTTGCTCAATTGGCTAATCCCCACATAAATTGGAGCTTTTGCTCGATTTGGCTAATCTCCATATAAAAATAGAGCTTTCGCTCAATTTGGCTAATCCCACAATTATGAACATACAATGATGCTTATGAAATTTCTGCATGACATATATGAATGAATGCAATTATATTCCCTTTTCGTCAACACAGTCTCACCATAATTTCTAGGCTTGCACTCTACATGCAACGCACATGATATATATCAATACAATCACATAATCACATTCCTGGCATTAAGCATTGTTCTTATTCACATATTTTCAAGGTTCCTCTCACTCACAACATTAGTAAGTCATGTTTCATGGCATCATAACTCACACAATTCTTTCAATCAAAATTCCATAACAACCATACTATATCAAATCATAAATCAAATATCATAATTCCACTCTTACAAATAAATGCCATATAACACAAATCACATTTTTGTACACATCTAAATTCCACACGCCATACTCACCATATCAATGATCTACATCGACCTAAAACCACACATTCATACATGCACACTTTATCCTTTACTACTTACTAAAATCAATTAATTCATTTCGTTCCATAACATATGGCCGTAAACGAATTGCGCAACACTCAACCAACACATTTAGAAGGATTTACTCAACATATAGTCAACTATATGGAGGCATAACCTCCCAACCAAGTGTCAAAATTTCACTTACCTCGTAATTTGAGTAATCGATTCTCAATTCAACCTCGCCTCGAGTTTCGAGCACTACCTCCTACACAAAAGAAGTCACATTTTGCTTATTACACACATATTCAAACTCAATTCTATGTTCTAATTCAGAATTCTCAAGAATCCCCAACCTATTCAAACCCTAGAATCATAAAACTCCCACCATTCTTACAATGTGAGCCAAACACGCATAGTATTTCGACTAACATACAAAACCCCAAAAAACTCACTCTATATCGCGTAAAATCCGACAAAATTGGAACTTACCTTGCTGAGAATCAATCTCAAAACCTTAGAGCCCTTCTAGGTTATGCTCCAAAGTAAAATCTACGAGTCTCTATGTGTGGAAGGCAAGCTTTTGGGGTTGGGAAGATTTGGAAGAGTGATTTTCGTGTTTGGGTCGAAAGGAAAACAGTTGGAAATGTTTAGGGTTGAGAAAATACTACTCTCTCTCTACTCTTTAATGAAACACGCCTTCTATTTAAAATCTACTAGCCAGAATGGCCTCTGGAACAACCTCTAGCCGTTTCTGTGGTTGTTGCTGTTTAAGTCAACATAAATTTTTATGCTGTCAATTGGTGTAGAACGACCATGGGAACAGTTTCCAAAGTCGTTCTCTTGGCCTTTCCATGCCAATTTTTCAGCATCCTCCGTCGATTTCTCGTGATATTTTCGCAAATTTTTCGGATTATTTTTTGGGGCATTAGAACTCTTCTCCTTAAGAAATTTTGTCCCCAAAATTTGAAACAAGTTAGGTTCTCAACTAAAATAACTCAACATTTTGGCTTAAACTCTTAACCCCAACATAAGCAAGAAGGATCAAAACATACATGAACTCATCAAGCATCAGGAAGGAGATGCAGGTACTTATCCCGCATATCACTCTCTACCTCCCAAGTCGCATCCTTTGGTGAATGCAAGCTCTACTTCACTTTAATCATCAGAATCTCACAATTCTGTAGCTGTCGCACCTTCCAGTCTATCTCCACTAGCTCCTCCTCGTAAGTGAGATCCTCTGTGATCTCTAACTCTAGCTCTCTCAACATATGACTCGGGTCGGATCTATATCTCAAAATTTACACGTGGAAGATGTTATAGAGTCAAGACAACTCTACAGCCAATTGAAGTTGATAGGCAAGTGGTCTAACTCTATCTATGATCTTGTATGGATCCACATACCTCAGACTCAGCTTTCCCCTCCATCCAAACTGGATCACTCCTCTCCAAGATGAAACTCAGAGAAACACCCTATTACTAACCTCATACTCAATCTCTCTATGATGCTGGTCAAAATAGTTCTTTTGCCAATCCTGCGTAGACTGCATACATCTTTTGACAACATTAGCCTTCTCTAAGGTCTATTGTACCAGTTCCAGTCCTTCAATATGTCTCAAACCCTCTACATCCTAGTAGGCTGGGCTCCGGCATAGTCTCCCATATAGAGCCTCATGCGTCGCCATTCCGACACTAGAGTGAAATTTGTTATTATAAGCGAACTCAATCAAAGGAGGGTGGTAATCCTAATTACCCCTGAACTCCAATACACACGCCCTCATTATATCCTCAACTGTCTGGGTTGTCCTCCTTGATAGTCGGTCAGTCTGAGGATGGAATGCTGTATTGAATCGCAGTCGAGTACCCGTAGCATCCAGCAAACTCCTCCAGAACCTCGAAGTGAACCTCGAGTCAGGGTCTGATATAATAGACAGAGTCACTCCGTGCAGTCTAACAATCTTTGACACATATAAGCTCGCCATCTTATCCAAATTTTCATCCTATCGAATCACTAGAAAATGTGGTGAGTTAATGAGTCAGTCCACTACCACCCAAACTGCGCCATGCTGCCTGAAGTTCCTCAACAATCTCACAATAAAATCCATCGTTATTTTCTCGCTTTCCACGTTGGTATCTCAAGCGGTCTCAACTTCCCTGCTGGCACTTGATGCTATGCCTTGAACTGCTGACAAGGTAGACACCGAGATACAAACGCTGCTATCTCCCCATCATATTAAGCCAATAATACATGTCTCTCATATCTTCATACATCTTGGGCTACCAGGATGTACTGAGTATGGTGAAGAGTGAGCCTTCTCCATCATTTTCTCTTTAATCTCTGCTATGTCTTGGATGCACAGTCGTCCCCCGTAATAAAGCACCCCATCATCATCCACACGGTCTAGTGTAGTCAATTTCCTTTTTTCTACCTTCTTTTTAATCTTCATTGGATGTTCATCTTCTTTTTGCCTTCTTGAAATCAAGTGCCTCATCTGTGATCACACCTGAATATTAGCCAACAACTCCCTCTCAACCACATCCAACTGTACCCTCAACTCTCGTAGGGAAAATAAGGACTCTACTCAATAAGTCACAGAATCTGCATCCTCTCTCCCTTTGTGGCTCAACGCGTTGGCGACCACATTCGCCTATCCCGGGCGGTACTCTATTATGCAATCATAATCCTTTAGTAGCTCGATATCTTCGTTGTCTCAAGTTTAGCTCCTGCTGCGTAGTGATATACTTGAGGCTCTTGTGATTGGTGAAAATCTGGAAAGTTTCACCGTACAAGTAGTGCCTCCACACTTTCAAAGAATGAATGATCGCTGCCAACTCTAGATCGTGGGTAGGATAATTAGCCTCATGTGCTTGCAACTGTCGAGACGTATAAGCAATCACCCGCCCATTTTACCTAAAAAATCCACCCAATCCTGCTTTAGAAGCATCCGTATATACTACAAATCTGCCACCTTGGTCAGTAACGTCAACACTGGAGCCTCCACCAATCTCTTCTTCAACTCCTAAAAACTCCCCTCACATCGTTCATTATGAATGGAGTATTCTTCTTTAGTAGACCTGTCATCGGCATCGCTAATCGGGAAAGTCCTCAATAAACTGTCGGTAGAAACCTGTCAACCCCATAAAGTTGCGCATTTCAGTCACATTCCTAGGTGCCTCCCACTCCTACACCGCCTTGACCGTACTCGGGTCTGGCTGACACCCTCGACTAAAATCACGTGGCCTAGGAAGACCACCTCCCTCATCCAAAACTCACACTTCTCAAAATTAGCATACAATTCTTTCTCCCTCAATAGCTCCAAAACAACTCGAAGGTGCCCCTCGTGCTCCTCTCTGTCTCTAGAGTATACCAACAAGTCATCGATAAACACCACCATAAACTAATCCAAAAATGGCTGAAACAACTTATTCATCAAGGCCATAAAGGCTGCAAGTGCGTTAGTCACCCGAATGGCATCACTGTAAACTCATAGTGACCATATCGAGTTCTGAACGCCGTCTTCGGGATACTACTCTCCTCCACCCTAAACTGCCCATAGCCCAATCGTAAGTCAATGTTAGAGGACACTGTCGCTCCCCTTAACTGATCAATTAAGTCGTCGATCCACGGTAATGGATACTTGCTCTTCACTATCACTTTATTCAACTGTTGGTAATGATGCACAAT
>CANYCX010697287.1:0-15401 GCA_948193385.1 Breynia disticha f. nivosa
ATATTGGCGAATCCAGAGTGGATAATTTTTTTTTGAAAAATACAGATTGAGAGTGGACAAATTTACTCAGTAAAACTGAAAATATATCACTCCAAACAAGTATCCATGCCATGCTCCTATTCCTATAGGCTGTATAATAATCGCAAACGTTAAACTACATTTTTTTCAGGAAGTGACTGATCAAAAAATTTATAAAGAAAAAAAAATAAATGAATTTTAAATAATATAAAATAATACATAACAAAATAATTATTAAAAAATACAAAAAAAATACGATACTACAATAAAAATACGGTTAGAAAAGGCGATAGAGTTTAATTTATTAGAGTATGGTAAAGTTTAACAGGCGATTCATAACAAAAATCTTTTGTACTAATTATCTATTCTCTTTCTAGATAGATGGTAGCCTCAAACCCTACCTGTCATGCCAAAATATCTCAATTCATTTGAAGGTTAGGTTCAAGCCGTTATTGAGGTTATGACATCGGTAAATCTCACATAAGAGTTTATAAAAGTGTCATTTTAACATTTTATTAATTATTTATTTATAAATTTTAATTCTTTAAATTTTTTTTAATGTTATAAATCTTATATAAAGGTTTATATTTAATTAGTTGGGACCTATAACTACTATATTTTTTAATATACCATGTATAAAATAAAAAAATTAATTTTATATGATACAAAAATAATATATTAAAATTTAAGTTATCTAAAATATTTTAATAAATAAATAAATATGAAATTAAATATAATAGTATTTATTTTATAAATACGGATAATATTGAGAATTTTTAAAAGTTATATTATTTGAATTTTGAAAAAATTATGTATTAAAATTCAAGTTTTTTCTTGATAAATTTAATTTGATATAGAAAAAATATAAAAATAAAATATTTATTAATATATTTAAAGTATAAAAATAAATATATAAAAATAAAAAAAATTAACTTTTTAATCCACCAAAATGATTGTTGGAGAGGTTTATCACCATGAACCACTCCAATAATATAAACCTCTCTCTAATGGAAGAGGTTCACATAAAGTGCCACATGAGAGGTTTATAAGAGTTATAAACCTCTCATTAGTTTTGTCGTAAGAGCATCTTCAATGAAGATAGCTAAATATAAAGAGGATTTTTAAGTGAATAAAGAGTCTGTAAAATTATAAAGAGTAAAATTAAATAAGAACTTCAATGTGACTCTCTAATTTAAGTTCTTTAATTTTTTATTTTATAAGATTATAATTTAAAAAAAATTAAAAGCTAAAATATATAGAACCATCAATATTAAATTAACAATACATCATTTATACTCACATAAAATGTTTTAGCAAAACAATTATGAAAAAAATCTTTATAATTTAAAAATAAGAAAAAATCCATAACATTTTTTACAAAAGTGTTGAATGAAAATAAAAAAAAAGAAAATCTATTTTTAAGAATAAACAAAATTATCTACAAATCAATTGACAGAGAGCTGTTTTGTTATTGACAAATTTTACTATAGATATTTGGTATGCATATTATTTGAGAGATGAAAAAATTTGAAGATAGAAAATGTTATATATTAAAAAAAAATAAAGAGCAAAAAATGACTCTTTAACTTTAGAAAGTGTAGAGACTCTATTCATTTTCTTTAAAATAAAGAGTTAAAATAAAGAGGTAAATAGATAGTGCATTGGAGCCAAAAATTTAATTGAGTTCTTTATAAATAGCTAACATAATCCTTTTAAAGAGCCTATTGGAGATGCTCTTAGTTGTATTCTAGTGTTGCATATTGTCTGGCAACTAAAGAATATTCTTGCATGAATTTGTTAAATTTAAAATTACCATTTAAGGATGATATGCACATTCTTTTGCAGGCATTAGAAAAATCATGTTTGAAGCTGTGAAGAAGCCATTGGATATTCGTAAGAGTGGAGTCAGTGCTTTACTTTTTTATGTTCTGAGGGGAGCATCCTCCAGGTTTCATTCAAAAGCAGAGCGGCTATTGAAAGTGCTGACAGACTATTCATTGTTCGCAGTTGGTGAAGCATATGAGCAAGGTATTCACCTGGACTTCTTGTCGACACTTACCTTTTTTTTTTTTTTTCAGTTTTCACATACTTTCTAGGTTACTTAGCTGTGTTTTTTTTTGCTGATGATCTCCATTCTTTGTTCCTAATATATGTTTTATGATGCTTAAATGTGATTTAGCGGGAATATGAAATCTTCATTGCTCCTTGATTTGATATTATTGAGATGCTTCTACAAGTCTTAGATTTCTTTGCTCGTCTTGTTTGCCTTTTGGTTTACCAGGTTCAGACACTGTTGTCGAAGTTATAAGTGCTACCTTTGAGAGACTATGTGAGGAGCTAGATATGAAGGAGTTACACTTGTTATGGAATTGCTTATATCATAAAATTGATAATTCAATGAAGGATGATAACTTGCAGCATCTAATTCACCTTTTGTCGCTGCTCATAAAAGCTGTCCAGATTGATAAAGGGAGAAAGGTTCCAGGTAAGCCATGGAATAGTTCCCAGGTCTTTTTTTTTCTTTCTTTTTTTTTGTGTTTGAGGTGTTTTTGATGTTATTAATCTTCCATTTCCAAATGCTTTAACATGAACAGATTACCAACTGATGCTTGAGCGTATGGGAGCGCTTGTTCAGAAGTATATCTTGGCTATTGACATTGGGAAGGATGAACACACACAAAAAATCCTTGATAAGATTCTGCAATTCATGCCATGTGTTCTTGATGGGCTTGAGAGTTTCAGTAACTTTTCTTCTATATCTATCTGTGCAACTCAATGGGCTCCTGTATTTTCATTGAGGAACTCAAGGTATTCCTTTTAGAATAGTTTGACTCTAGTTGTTGTTTTAATTTTATTGCTTTACCCTTCTTTACATACTTGTCTTGACTTTCAGCTGCTTGACTTTCATGAGAGAATTATTGGCCAGGGATATGTGCATTTTACAGCCTTTTGCAGATAACTTTTTGAGGTAGCATCGTTGTTTTTAATCTTAGACTTTTGATATCAGTTTGTGATTTAGATATCCATTTAACACATGTTTATTGGCTTTTCAGCGCTATGAATGATTTGATAGAAACTTCACAGGAAGAAGTTATATTTTTGCTTTTATCCTTTTGTGAGAAATTGCAAAGGGACTCTCAGAGCACTGGCTTCTTTGATTTACTGTCCAAAGAAAACCTCTCAAGGATTCGCCAATTTCTGGAGAGAGAAATTTGCTTCTGGAGTGAGCAATTTGGAGTGATCAAAGATATTGGAGCTGCTAGCCCGCCAGTAACTCCCATTTCTCAGATAAAGTTATCAATTTTGTGGGGGGCTATTTGTTGCTATCCAAGAATCATGGATCCCCAAGAAAATTCATCACTCCTAATGAATTTAATAAATGGACTCGATCAACTTATAATGACCAAAGCGGGTATTTCTTTTTCCTTTCTGCTCTTAAATGTTTATGTTTATGTTTATGACTTTAGTTTCTCTGTGTTTTTTGGATATTTTATAAAAATTGACATAATAACTAGCTGTAAAATTCTTGACAAGCATATTGCTTTCCATTCCTCTCTTCAAATTGCATAAGGAAGTGTCATCTAGTGGTGTTTTTCTAATGTCATTTTGTTGTTAGAATATAATTGCTTTTGTTATGACTGACTGATGATTCCATGCACTTGCAGAAACTATTACTGGCATTTCTAATGATGTTTGGCAAGCCCTACTTGGCGCTGCTTTGAAGTCCTATTATAGTCATGGTAAAAATGCGGGGCATGTAGAAACAAAGAATTTTTTGCATCTGGCAAAAGTGCACAAATCATCTCCACACGTATTATCTGCTGTTGCTGATTTTTTTGATTTTGCAGATCTGTAAGTATAATGCTTATGAGACTGTGTCCTCTGTGCTTGTTGCTCTTATTTGTTGTATGAATCTGTTTTTTTTCCAATTTCAATAATAAATTGATAGGCTGGGGCTGCAAGAGGATGCAAGCGATACAATATATCATCCAGAGTTTGTGGCAGAGAAATTTGAGGATGCATTAGATGTATTTGCTGATAATTTATGCAACCCAGTCACAGGGATTCGCCTTCCAACTCTCAGAATTTTGTGTCATTATGAACCTTTGGGCAGTGTAGCAGCTAGTGATGAACAACCACCCACAAAAAGAAGGAAGACTGAAGTTTCAGATGATGGTCGCGACTCTGATGTATGCCTAGTTTAATCATACAACTGTGATTTTGATTCCACATCCCTCAGCTTCTGATTTTTTTTTTAAATTTGAAATTTCAGGCTATTAAGCTTCTCCGCTTGATTGAGGAAACTCCTGTTTCAATATTGACCAGCAGGAAAGTCACCTTATTAATTTCCAAAATACAGATGGCCATCTCTGCAGGAAGGATACATGACAATTATATACCTATTATTTTAAGTGGAATGATTGGCATCTTCCATAACCGTTTTAGTGATTTGTGGGATCCAGCTTCCGAGTGCCTTGCAGTTTTAATTAGCAAGCATTTTAAGCTTGTGTGGGACAAGTTTGTTCTATATTTGGGAAAATGTCAATCTTCTGTCCAGACTAATCATGATCATGATGAGGGCAGTGTTGAATTGTCTGACAATTCCATTGGTATGTGACGTCTTAAAACTATTTTGTTTACTGGTCAAACTCGGATTTTAATTCTGCAAAGTGTCTGTTCAACAGAAAATAGGAAAAGTGAAAGGAAGTGGGTCTTAGAAATTTAAAAAAGATTGTTATGATGGATGTTGTTTCTATTTTGTTTTGTTTTGTGTAGTTTCCTCAGTCATCACTTGCAAATTGTAGACTTGGGATCTGACTTTTTTTTCTCACTGATACCCAGATTTGCTCGAGCAATTTAATTCATTTATTCATCCGGAATCTGATGCTACGCAATACGCAACGGTGCAATCCTCATTGCTTAAGACTCTGCAAAAAATTCCTGCTATTGCTGAATCACGTTCTCGGCAAATTATACCTCTATTTTTTAAGTTTTTGGGCTATGACAATGATAGTCTTGTGAGGTGGCTTTCTTCCCCTTTTTTTTTTTCGTAAAAGATTTGTTTTGCTGTTTTTTCTTGTTGTTCTACTTGTGTTTATTTCTTATTGATTGTAATATGAAATTGCATTGCAGTGTGGGATCATTTAATTCAGACTTTTGCAAAGGCAAAGAGTGGAAGGCTGTTCTCAAAGAGTGGTTGAATTTAATCAAACTTATGAGGAACTCCAAGGCTTTTTACCACAGTCAGTTCCTAAAAGATGTTCTGACAATGAGGTTGCTCTTTTGGGAACTAAATTTACTTCTGTTGATTTTGGTTTTTGCCCCTTGGTACTTATAAAGCAGATTGTATGGTCTGTTTATCTCAGGCTTCTGGATGAAAATGATGCTGAAATACAGGTGAAAGTTCTTGACTGCCTCTTAAACTGGAAAGATGATTTCTTGCTTCCATATGAGCAGCAGCTGAGAAATTTGATCAGTTTAAAAACTTTCCGAGAAGAGCTAACTACATGGAGTTTAAGTAGAGAGTCTCATCTTATTGCAGACAGTCACAGAGTTAATCTTGTGCCTCTAGTTATCCTGCTTCTGATGCCCAAAGTGAGGAAACTTAAGACACTAGCCTCTCGAAAGGTAATTTAGTTTCTGATAATGTTACTTTTCTTCTAATGGCTGGACATGCTAACTTATTCAGCTCATCAAATTTGGCTATTTTGCAGCAAGCAAGTGTGCATCACAGGAAGGCAATTCTTCGGTTCATTGCTCAACTAGAAGTCAATGAAATGTCTCTTTTTTTTGCATTATTAATAAAGCCCTTGTCAATGGGAGCTGATGGCACAAAAAGTTACTTATGGAACTTACATGAAGTTTCAATGGAGGGCTCGCAAGCATCAGATATGTTGAAATATTTCAGTCTGGAAAATATAAGTGCTTTGTCTTGGAAGAAAAGATATGGTTTTCTACATGTTCTTGAAGAGATTCTTGGGGTTTTTGATGAATTGCAAATCAAACCTTTTCTTCATCTCTTGATGGGGATTGTTGTTCGTATATTAAGAAGCTGTACTTCTTGTCTAGTCGCTGCAAAGTGTGGGGGTAGTTCGCTTATCCAAAGTGATTCTATCGACGGTGATAAATTGCGTGAGACAAATTGTGCGCCTTTGAACCATGTACAATTGGTAATGTCTAAGCAATTCAAAATCTCATTTAAATCTTCTCAAACTTTTTATTTTTCTGCTTCTTCGTAATTGGTTTTGTTATGTGTCATATGCAAGAAGAAATTCTCGAACAGCCTAACTGATATTTATTTACTCGTAATTGGATAATTTTTTTGAAGAAGAATATTTGTATTCCTTTGCTGTGCATGAGGTTCGCATGAGGTTCTGCAAGCAAATTCTTTTGTAATTAGAGAACCATACATGTTCCATCTTATTGTTGGCATCTTGTCAATGCTTCAGTTGTCTAATAAAATTATTTGCTCATGCAGACTAATACAGCCGTAAAGCAGTTCAAGGATTTGAGGTCTTTGTGCATGAAAATTATTTCATTGGTTCTGGATAAGTATGATGATTATGATTTTGGGTCCGAATACTGGGATATTTTCTTTACAGCAGTTGAACCTTTGATTGATAATTTCAAGCAGGAGGGTTCTAGCAGTGAGAAACCAAGTGCACTGTTCTCTTGCTTTTTGGCAATGAGCAGAAGTTACCACCTTTTACCGTTATTATGCCGGAAAACAAATCTTGCTCCTGATATTTTTTCAATTCTGAAACTACCTACAGCTTCTGAGGCCGTTAAATTTTGTACTATTAAGTTCATTGAGAACTTGCTGAGTCTTGATCAAGAACATTGTGAGGAAAACAGTGCGGTGAAGAAAATTTTACTTCCGAACATTGATGGGCTTATCAGCAGCTTGCACTCTCTTTTTCAGAGTAACGGTGTGACCAAAAGGTATTGTTGTTTCCCTTCAAATGTTGTTGATGTTTTTTGTGATATGGACTCCACTCGTGTTGAAAGCTTTGATCTCCTGTGGCAATGAAAGTTGTTTACTTGCAGTTCCTTAATTCTTGGTCAAGTACTGATACTTTCTTTTCTTAAATGGCAGGAAATTTTCTAAAAATCCAGCAGAGGCTATTAGAATTTTTAAGTTGCTTTCAAAATACACAACTGATAGGTCATCAGCAAGAAAATTCATGGACGTTTTACTTCCACTTATGGTCTCGGGATTGAAAGATTCTGGTAAGTATGCTCTTTTTTGCTTTTTTTTGCTTTGACTTCGAAGTTTCCTGTTATTGTTTAATTGTCGTTGCTGATGTTTGTTTGGAAAGTAACTTTAATTATTTCCCTATGCAGATGTCTGTGTTGAATGTTTGCAAGTCATCAGAGACGCCGTACCAGTATTAGGAAATGAAATCACCACAGAAATTCTGCATGCAGTCTCTCCGCTTCTTATTAAGGCCGAACAGGACATGCGGCAATCTATTTGCGATCTTCTCGATGCTCTTGCTATAACTGATCCTTCTGTTCTCTTGTTGGTAATGTTAAATGGTATTATACATGTGTCTTTATGTGAGTTTTTAATATTTGACTTGGAGATTTTACTTCTCATTTACATACTGAATGCAGGCTAAAATTATCCATGAACTGAATGCTACCTCAGCGACAGAAATGGGTGACCTTGACTATGACCGGATTGTCAATGCTTATGAAAATATTAATATTAGCTTTTTTGGGGACATTGGAGAAGATCATGCATTAGTTGTTTTATCACATTGTGTGTATGACATGTCATCAGAAGAAATAATCTTGAGAAATAGTGCATACAGGGCCTTGCTCTCTTTCATTGAATTTTCCACTGTTATACTCGATGAAAAAGCCAGAAATAGTTGCGGGGCACATCAAAAGATGGTATCAAGCAATGAAAACTCTTGGACTAAAGCATGCATTCAGCGCATAATAAGAAATTTTCTTGTGGCTCACCTGGGCAATGCAATGAGGACGGGTACTTCAACAAAGGTTAAGTTCTAAAATGGGATGCATTTGCTGTTTTGTTTATTTATTTCTTATGCAGAAACTAGGAATTGATGGTTGGCAAATATGAACACATCTTAATGCTTTTACTTTTAGTAATACTAATTCCATTGTTTGTACTATTTAATTCCTATGGATATGCTCATCTTTCTATAGAGGAGTATTTTAAATGGTATTTGTAGGACGGAAATACTCAAAGATATTTGTATTTGGATATTATGTGTGTTTTAAAGAGCGTGAACTATTGGTAGAGCTACACAGGTCAGCAAAACATAAAACCAAAAAGACTTTGGGGGATGGATTATGAAATGCTTAAAAATGTGATATTTGAACAGTAGTTAATTCTGTTTCTCTTAATGGTGCTTCTTACTAGGTTTGCTCTTTTGTTTCAGGAATGGATTGAGTTGCTACGAGACATGGTTTCTAAGCTTCCAGATGTTGCAGATATTAGCTCATTCAGGGTTTTGTTGTCCGAAGATGTTGAACAAGATTTCTTTCACAATATCATTCACTTACAGGTCTGTTCTTATTCTTTCTTATTACTGCACAAATACATCAAAAACTTCAGTGACATTTTTCTTGATATTTCAGCCTCTGTTGATTCAGTTTGACCATGATGGATATTCTGACTTATTTATAATGAGCGATCTTATTATCAACTTGATTAAAAAATGGTAGCTTGATTTCCAGATGTAATATGGTTAATGTGATGGGATTTACATCCACAGCTACAGTTATTCTAGGTTCTATTTCTTCTTTGTCCTCCAACACCCTTCCCCCTCCTCCTTCTCCTCCTCCTCCTTATCCTGAATTCAACCTGTTAAGAAAATTAGCATAGTTATAGATCATTCTTGGGTTATTACTGAGCTTGTTTTAAGACAATTCCTCAAGAACATGTACTCATTCACCTTTTCCATTTGCATCTCTGCAGAGTCATAGGAGAGCAAGGGCAATAACTAGGTTTGCTAATGCTATAAAGAACACAATTCTGTCTGAGGTTCGTGTCTCATTCTTCTCATTTTATATATTTGAAAATATTCATAGTGACTAAAGTATTTACCACTATAAAATTGCAGGTTATCATAAATAAAGTGTTTGTCCCACTTTTTTTCAATATGATGTTGAACACTCAAAATGGGAAGGGAGAACACATAAAAACTGCATGCTTAGAAGCTATATCCTCAGCTTCTGCCCACATGGAATGGAAATCATATTATGGCCTGTTGGGTAGATGCTTCAGGGAGATGAAGATGAATATGGACAAGCAGAAAATTTTGTTGCGCTTAATTTGCTCCATTTTGGATCAATTCCATTTTCTTGACATATGTTCGAAGGACAATGTTATAGGTGCTCCCAGGAATGCTTTGCCAGTGTTGCAGAAATGTGGTACTTCCATCACAGCCACTGAAATTCAGGGACGCCTTCACAAAACTGTGCTTCCGAAGATACAAAAGTTTTTGAGCTCTGATTCTGATAAGATCAATGTTAGTATAAATGTGGCTGCACTGAAAGTGCTAAAGTTACTCCCTGCAGATATAATGGATTCACAACTTCCAAGTATAATTCATCGAATTGCAAATCGTTTGAAGAACCGTTTGGAAAGTGTCCGTGACGAAGCTAGGCATGCGTTGACTGCTTGTCTGAGGGAGCTTGGGTTAGAATACATGCAGTTTGTTATTGGTGTTTTACGTGCCACTCTAAGACGGGGATATGAGCTGCATGTATTGGGATACACTCTTCATTTTATTTTATCCAAGTTTCTTTCAAATGCCGTAGGTGGGAAATTGGATTATTGCTTAGATGATTTGCTTTCTGTGGTGGAGAGTGATATTCTTGGAGATGTCGCTGAGGAGAAAGAAGTTGAAAAGATTGCTTCTAAGATGAAAGAAACCAAGAAGAAAAAGTCGTTTGAGACCTTGAAAATGATTGCTGAAGGCATGACATTCAAAAATAATGCTCTGAAGCTTCTGACACCAGTTACAGCTCATATGCAAAAGCATATGACACCCAAATTGAAAACCAAATTGGAGAATATGTTAAGTCACATTGCTGCTGGCATTGAATGCAATCCATCTGTAGATCAGACTCAATTGTTGATTTTCATATATCGCCTTATTGGAAATGGAATTGTTGAGGAAACAAGTCGGGGTAGGTGTTCTTCTGGAGGAGCGACAAATGTAGACCAGAAAGATGATGTGAATGAAGAAACTGTTTTATTTAGCCAAGCTGTCAGCACTAAACCAGCTACTTCACATCTTATTACAGCATTTGCCCTCCGAATGTTCCAGAATCATTTACAGAACAATAGAAAGGGTAAAAAAGATGAGCAACTACTTTCTATGTTGGATCCATTTGTGAGACTTTTGGGAAACTATTTGAGTTCTAAGTTTGAAGATGTTGTATCAGCGGCACTTAGATGTCTTACTTTTCTGGTAAAGTTGCCTCTCCCCTCCCTTGCATCTCATGCAGATGAAATAAAGATAACATTATTGGATATTGCGCAAAGTACAGTAAATGCAAACAGTCCTTTGATGGAGTCATGCCTGAGATTGTTAACTGTGCTACTGCAGAGTACTACTATTACCCTTTCCTCTGAACAGTTACATCTGTTAATTCAGTTCCCACTGTTTGTTGATCTTGAAAGGAGCCCTTCATTTATTGCACTATCCCTTCTTAAAGCAATAGTTAGCCGCAAACTAGTTGTTAATGAGATTTATGATGTTATAGTTCAAGTTGCAGAACTAATGCTAAGAAGTCATGATGAGTCCATTCGTAAGAAATGCAGTCAGATTTTACTGCAGTTTTTACTTGACTATCGACTTTCAGAAAAATATTTACGGCAACATGTGGATTTTCTTCTCAGGAATTTGAGGCATGTCTCTCTCTCTCTCTCTCTCGCGCTTATATTGTGTATATGTGTCATTGAACAGTTAGCTGTTGTTGCAGCTATGAACATTCAACTGGAAGAAAAGCTGTGCTTGAAATGCTTCATACAATCATAATCAAGTTCCCCAAAAGCTTTTTGGATGAACATGCACAAACACTTTTTATCCATCTGGTGCAATGCTTGGCAAACGACGATGACAATAAAGTGCGTTTGATGACTGGCGTAGTGATAAAGAACCTTGTTGAGCATATAAGTCCACACTTGATTGATTCCATATTTGACTTCAGTCTATCTTGGTATGTGAGTGAGAAGCCACAAGTGCAAAGTCTTGGTGCACAGGTAAAGAATCCAAATCATTTTCCAACTCCATTAATGTGTATTATATGTTCTTGGGATTCAGTTTGTAAGGTCTTCGGAAAAACAAAATCAGAATCTGTGAAACAGTGGGTTGAGAAGTTTTGCTGGTGAAAAAAACCTTGTGATGACTGGTTTTATTTATGCCTAGATGTTTACTTGTGTATTTGCTAGTGTATTTATATCTTTTAACAGGTTGCTCGACTGCCTGGATGTTTTGCTAGTGTATTTATTAGTTTTATTTATATGGTGGTGTTCTGTTGTTAAGACTAGTTTAGAATGCTTTCATGGGCTAATTTGCTAGGGTCATCATGGATGAAAGTAATGACGATGTCGCTCTTTTATTGAGTTAATTTTCTACTTTTGTATGTGTTACTAAGATTTCCGTGTCTTTTGGACAGGCTGTGGGGTTACTGGTTGAAGTTATGAGCAAAAGCTTTCAGAAGCATGTTAATACGATATTGCCAGTGGCAAAAAATATTTTGCTGTCTGTGGTCAAGTTTATATCAGATGAGTCACAGCAGGAGCTTTCTGCTGAAGCTTGCACTGGGTGGAAAGAGGCATATTACTCTCTAGTGATGCTAGAGAAGATTTTGCATCAATTCCATGAGCTAAGCTTTGACAAGAATCTGGAGGTATGTGACTAAAACGCGTTCTACTGTTCATAAGATAAAGTTATTACGAAGTAATTAGTCTTGGTTAAGTGAGTTAACTAAGGTGTAGAAGTTTGTGAGGAATAGGCTTATGGATTTCCAAGCGTGTCAGAATTTTCTGGTATAATTTGAGCGTGTTTGGTTGGAAATATTAATGGTGCTAGGTATAATGATAGATAGGTTAGGCTTTTGTAAAAGAACAAAGTTTAGGCTTGACCTGCAGCAATACATTATCAAAACGATAATAAGATTATTGAATAAATAGTATGCTTGTTTTGCTTTATCTTGCTTCCTCGAAGGAAAATAATGCAAAAGGATACATCCATGTTCATGTTGTAAATTGCAAAAATGGTCAACTTTGGGTAATTTAAGTACGGTATATAATTTTTTTCCCCTCCTAATGTGGTCATCCAACATCAATTTGATTCTATCTAGTCACTCTAATTCTTGGGCATTTATTTTAGCAATAGAATACCCTTATGACATTCCTTGAGACGATTGTAAAGTGTTGGGTTAAATTTTTCTGGCCAAGATAGATAATAGACTAAATATTATCGTTATTGTGTTTTACAATTGGAGTTCAGGGTGCATATGGGAAAGCAGACCGGAGTTTAGTGTGCATTAATATGATTACCTGTTGTTCATGAAGCAATTTAAGATCAAACTCAAGGATCTAACAGCTAATCTTGCTCCTATTCATTTTGTTGTGATCTTGTTCTTTATGGATTAGCTGCCTTTTATTTATTCTTTTTTTCTGCATTTGAAATTGTGATAAATATTCATAAGCTGAAATGCAAAATGATAATTTTAAAAGAAGTACTGAAATTGATGCTTTCTCACTATGGTGTAAATTTTTCACAAAAATATTTTACAACATTTTTGCTTTTCTCTTGGGTCTTTTTTTTTTATTTTTGTTCTTTCTTGGTGGTTGAGCCTCCTAAATTCTGTCACATTACCCCCTGTTTTGTTTTCTTATGTAGGATATATGGAGAGCCATATATAATTTGCTGCTGCATCCACACACATGGTTACGCAATATATCAAGCCGGCTAATGGCTTTTTACTTCGACACTGCAATGAAGGCTAGTAGAGAAAAAAACAAGGAAAAGATTTTGGGAAGTCTGTTCCTTACTAGACCAAGTATACTCTCTATGATAGCTGGTTCCTTCTGCTGTCAACTTAAAACAGTTGCTGAAAATGATGATGAAGCCAGCAATTTGATTATAAAAAACATAGTTTTCACAATCTCTGCAATCCATTCTTTGATGGGGGAGGAGGAATATAGAGATCCTATCAAGCTTTGGTCTTCTCTTGAACAGCATGAGCAAGGGTACTTTCTGAAAGCTTTTCAGTTAATTGAATCCAGTAAAGGAAAGGACAAGTTTCTATATCTCGTCTCTGGTGTGCGTGATCAAAATGATGGAGAGCCGTCTGAGAATTTGCAGAACCTGCTTGTTTCCAATTTGCTTAAAAGAATGGGAAAAATTGCTCTCCAAATGCAGGCTGTCCAGGTTAGTCTTCTGTATAGTCCATTTATATTGCATTACATCGAAACTCGTTAGGTTATTTCTGAAAAATTTACCTCTCAATCAATTGCTTCATTTTCGTTTGTGCAGATGAGAATTGTTTTTGATTGTTTTCGACGGATATCGTCACAGATGACACAAGTTGACTGTCAAAGTTATGCATTTGACTTCCTTCAACCTTTATACAAAGTTTGTGAAGGATTTACTGGGAAAGTTGTGTCCGGTTAGTTCGATCTTTCTCTTTAACTTTTTTGTTTGTCTGTTTTATTTGAAGAATGTAATTTTTCATCTGATCTACTGTATTATATGCTCGTAGAAATCTTCTTTGAAAATGTGGTGTAGAAATCTTCTTTGAAAATGTGCTGTGATCTGTCAAATATTGTTGAAACGAAATTTTTCTTGGAAAAACCGAGAGCCGTGGTGGTTTTCCGAGCATGGTAGCACTGACTGGATTTTTGAAACTTGTCTTTCAGATGATCTGAAGCAGTTTGCAGAAGAAGTTCGGGAGAGTATACGCAACAAACTAGGCATCCAGAATTTTGTGCAAGTGTATGGTGAGATAAGGAACTCGGTCAAGTCGAAGCGGGACAAGAGGCGACAGGAGGAAAAACGAATGGCCGTGATCAACCCAATGCGAAACGCAAAAAGGAAGCTTCGGCTTGCAGCCAAGCATCGCGAGCACAAGAGAAGAAAGATGATGAAAATGAAAAATACCAGACAGATGCGCTGAGAACCCAAGATGATGCCAATAGTCAGTCCCCTGCTGCCTTCCACATGTTTCATGGAAATGAGTGGTGCTTTATGTTTCTGTTGTTGTCGACTTGGTAGCTAATCTGCTTCCGCTGTGTCATCCGACAGCAAAGTGGGTCTGTTTGTTGATCCGTGGTGAGTGATGAGTTTGGCAGGAAATTTTTTTCATATTATTTTGGCGATTTCTTTTTTTAGTGTTAGTTTATTTATGGGATAAGTTATATTTTCGACTCTAATGTTTAGACCGAAGTATTATTTTCACAAAAAACTGATAGACCTGAAACTAGCATCTCGGGCAGCCCAAGGCCTGTAATCAATTTACAGCATACCATACTCCAGAAGAGAGCCCAACAAGTTGGAAGTGCCGGGGCGTGTGTGCTGATGTGGCAAAGTTAGTTAGCAAATAAGGACTATATATTTCAAGGCACATGATGGAGTGAGGATGTCGATTGTGTGTTAATCTCCATTTTTGGATATTAGGAGTGATGCAGCCACTCGAATGCTGTTGGAATCATATGTTATTTGAAATCTGATATAGTAATACTATTGTGATTTTGCATAAATTTTTCTCATCTTTATTATTTTCATACCAACGAGTTTTACAAACTATAGCCTAATCGAGTTCTCATGAGATGATCCTATCAAATTGGTATCAGAGTGGTTCGATCCTGATATCAAGTTCAACCATGGAACCTCGACTTGTCGCCATAGAAAATGATGGGAAAGAGATGAGGTTGCAGCTTGTGGAGTGCAACAAAAATTTGAAGTCGGTCTTGCAACAAATGAAAGAGTTAAATCTCCAAATTCGATCTCTTGCCATAGATTTATCCTTGAAATCAAGCGGTTCATCAGTCTTAGTTGGAGCCACGAACAAGACGGTTCAAGAGGGTACTGAGGAAGTGACGAAACAATCACTCGAACCAGAACCTAACCCTAAAAAATTTGATGTTCAGGCGAGTGAGGGTGGAGACAAGATGTCTCTATGTAAGGTGGCCAATGAAGAGGTAGTGAAGGAGGATAATGTGGTAGTAGGCTCACTGGTTCCATAATAGAGAAAGGAGAGATAGTAGAAGTGTTTGATGGAGTTTTAGTTGATGCAGGTGAGACAAAGCCAAATGTAAGAGTTATGAGGATGGTGGATTGTTTGGGTAGGCAGGAGAATAACATAGTGATTGTAGATTTGGGAAAAAG
>CANYCX010698096.1:0-12183 GCA_948193385.1 Breynia disticha f. nivosa
TTACTTTAAGCCCATAATTAAAATTAATTATTGTTATATAAACTTATAGTTTAGTCCCTAAAAAGCAAAATTTTATTAAATTATCAAATTTTTTATACAATTATAATTTAGTCCATAATTACGAACATTAATTAAAAATACCTATTGTAGTATAAAATTACACTTTTAATCTCTATATATTAAATATTTATAAAACTACCCTACATAATAAAAAAAATACAAGTTGCACGTAAATAAGTCATAATTCACAAAAAAATATTTAATTCGCAACAATAATAATTAAATAATAATACTACAACTAAAATAATAATAATGACAACAATTTAAAGTAAGGAAAACTTACTTTAGCTATTTGTTGTCAAAAACCAAATAAAACTAGTAAGTTTAAAGTGAATTTGAGGTGAAATGAGGAGGAAAAAGAAAATCAGCACTTATATAGTAATACTTTGTAATTTAGAATTTACATGGACTCTAAATTTAGCGTCCACGTGAACGCTAAATTGGAAAGAATTTTTAGCATTTAGCGTCTACATAAACGTTAAATGTTGTCAATGTGGCACACTTTTTAGCTTTACGTGGACTCTAATTTCAAATTTAGAGTTCATGTAGACGTTAAACACACTTAGCGTCAACGTATGCGCTAAATACATGTCAATTTAACATTTAGCGTCCGCGTGACGCTATTTTATTTTTATATTTTTAATTACATATTTTTTTATTTTTAATTACATAATGTTTGGTGAAATGCCCGTGGATTGGAGATGAAATTAGTAAAATTCAAATAGTATGTTGTATTGACAGGTGAGTCTCCTTTAGAAGAAAGAAGAAATATTAAATTGAAAATTGCAATTACTGTAATAATGTATTTTCTCAATTTGATATGAGAAACAAATACCACATCAGAACAACCACAATGAGGGTTTATACCCCATGTGGTCCTCAACAAGAAGCCACCTCATCAAAAAAAGGTGAGGTGGCTTGTAACCTTTTAGAGCATTCCCAACAATACTCTCTTAAATTCTCTTAAATATTATTTTTTATTTACTCTCTTAAATTATATATTACTCTAACAATACTTTTTGCATCACTCTCTACACTACTATCTTTTAATATTATATTAATAAAATTAATAGCTATTACTTAATATCAACTAATTTTCAACAACTTTTAATATTATTTTAAGTTTAAAGAATTGCTTTCGGCTCTCTTAAACAAAAGAGTCACTGTTCAATTTTGTTAAAATTAAGAGAGTGTGAAGATGTTGTTGAAGATGTTTTTCTTTAGTGAACTCTCTTAAATAAGAGACGAAAAGACTCTATTGGAAATGCTCTAATAAATAAACTTGATGTAGTACCATACTGTGTTTTATGCCAAACAATGGAATCTCAATTTCCAGCTTTAGGAATGGGAATATGTACTTACAACTGCACTTACCTCTCATCTTCCTCAAAAGCTGATCGAATCAGAAGAATATTTCAATCTTGAATACAAGTACCAGTTAAATCAATCAGTCACCCCTGCAAAAGCTTGGATGAGAATAATAAACAAAGCAACCAGGCAACTCTGCAACTTCCCTGACTAGCCTAGGGTAAGAACCTTCCTTTCCATGCCGAAATCTTTTGGCCAACCCGATCCTCTATAAACTTTGACGCTCGTGTTTTTTATCTAGCTCAAAATACCGAAAGGCCTAGATAAGAATTGTTAGTACTATGGAAGCTCACAAATTTCACGTATTCCTCATGAATTTTCGGTTTAAAAAATCGAAATCTCTTATTGTAAATGTAAGGTACGGCTGAGTTTTCTCCGGCGGCTAGTTGTGCAAACATATTTGCATATTTAGAGAATCCTATGCTTTGCAGTCGGAGTTAGACAATTCCAAGAACAGCCCATGAAAGTTACACCGCCAGAGGTTCGTTCATTCAAGTCAAAATAATGCAGCCATTAATAACCGGCGATAGGGATAAAGGAGGTGCTGCCGTCTTTTACCGTGTCTCTTTTTATAATACCATTTCTTTTATCACATTTTTTCGTTAATAATACTGTATTTTCTCGTTGTATCTCATCTTATATTCATTTAAACTCGTCTATATTTTAGTTACGTTCGTAAATATTTATAATTTCGTCACAGTTTTATTCAGCTCGTTAATCATTACAACAAAATCATTTTTGTAGCTCTTAGGAACCATACAACGTGTAAATGTGTCGGTGAAAAGACTGTTGCAGTCAAATATACGTATTTTGAAGGCCAAAAACTTATGGTTAAAAGAAGTGGAGGCAGGCAGCACTGAAAGCTTGATTTGTTTGACTTAATTAAGTGAGCGGCGGTGGCGAACAGAGAACATGTCACGTCGGTGGCGGGGCCACCACCACGTGTTGCGGTGAATAAATGTTTCAAACATATCCCTTCCACCATCTCCTTTCTATTCCCACCTTCTTTATTATTATTATTATTATTATTATTATTATTATTATTATTATTATTGGTCTTAAGTCGAGTTAGTACATTAATTGCTCTTAAAGTTTAGAGCATTTCAACAATACTCTCTTAATTTTTTTTTAAATATTATTTTTATTATTTTTCTTAATTAATTACTTTTTAAAATTATAATTTATTCTAATAATACTCTTCGCATAACTCTTTACACCACTATCTAAAAATATAATAAAATATATTAAAAAGATTATTTTTTACTCTCTTAAATAAGAGAAGAACTATCTATTTATGTTAAAATTATAAGAGTTTAATTAAATTAAGAGATTCTCTTGAAGATTATTTTTTCTTTCTTAAATTGTAAAATTGTAGAAAGACAATTTGTAATTTAATGAGAATATTAAAGATTCAATATAAGAACTCAAGTTATTTCAAGAAGAACATTGGGTTCTATTTCAGATTGCCAACAATAGAGTCATCAAGCTCTAAGTTGACTTGTTTCTATGCTATTTTGACTAAAGATTTCAATATAAGAACTCAAGTTATTTGTCACAAAAATTTAGATATATAAAAGAGACGGTCAATCAATTGGTGTGAGGTTGTTCTAGCTTAATCAGAGATTTTAAGTTCGAGTCCTGGGTACGCAGCTACATTAAAATTCGGTTGAGAGAACTTTGTTGTCCTTGTGGTTCTACCAGGCTCGAATGGAGATTAGTCGTCCAGAATATCTCGTGGTACAGATAAAAAAACAAAAACTTAGATATATTATTTAAGAAAATAAAAAAGGAATAGTTAAATATGTATTCGAGGAGTGAAGAGTGAATAGAATTTTGGTGGTTAATAGGAACATGATTCTCAGCATTATTTCAGGCAGTTGTATTTTTAGTTGTTTTTGTCTTATTTTTTAATGATCATTGTATTAATAATGTCTGTTATTTAAAAATATTAAGAATTTTAAAAATTAATTACGCATATTACATGAAAAAAAGAAAATTAGAGGCTACTAATTAGAGGTGAAAAAAATGGAACCGGAACCGTCAGTTCTCGAACTAGAATCGGAACCGGCAATATTTGTTTTCGGTTCTAGTTCTAGTTCCATGAATCGGTTTACGGTTCTAAACCAACAGTTTAATTTACTTTTGATGGAAAATTGAACTGGAAGCGTCAAACTGAAAACAAAGCCGCCAGAATCAAAACCGCTGGTTCGAAAACGGAATTGAAACCGAACCAATTCAAACTGGCTAATTAAATTCCAATTCCGATTCTATGAACAATTAAACTGTGAACCGTCGACTCCAAAATGATTTGCATGTCTAATGCTCATTGTGGAAAGTAAAGTTGCGCATATAATGCAATAACCTTAAAATATTTTACCCTAAAAAAAACATCGTCTTGTTCTTGTGTTTTTAACCTTGAATTGAATCGTTGTCCTCTTCTGCTCAAAAGCAGACGAAACATGGTTTCATAAATTTAGTATTAAAAAACTTAATTTATATTTAATTGAATACGGATCCAATACGATGCTTCAAACATATTAAAAAGATTGTAAACACTCTTCCTCCGTAAGTTTAACGATAAAAAAATCAAACAGCACACTGAGAGTACAAAGTTTGATGTCTAATTTTATAACGACACAAGAGGTGGCATATTAACTCTAATCTGCTCGCTCATCAGATCTTTTTGAAATATTTTACGATTAGATCGTAGACTAATTCGAACTCTTTCTTAAAAATTTGTAAATTTGTGCAACCAAACAAAAGATTGCACACAGTATCACTATGACATTCCTTCATATTCATTCATTTTCATCCATTTTACGTCCCATCATCTCTCTCCCTCCTGAAAACACTCTTCTTCACGAATAAAGAATCGCCCACAACCCCAACAACCAATAAATTTAAACTCCCATCTTCCTCCCGTGAAAACTGAATTCAATTCTCAACATACTTCATGGATTCCGATCCCGGCGGAGCACCAACCGACCCCCCTAACACCGACCAAACACCTTCTGAATCAACTTCACTTCAACAGGATGAAGGCCCGAGTCAATCGGCTCCCTTAAGCAGATATGAATCGCAGAAAAGGCGAGACTGGAACACTTTCTTGCAGTACTTAAAGAACCACAAGCCTCCGTTAACACTCTCACGTTGTAGTGGAGCACATGTGATTGAGTTCTTGAAGTATTTAGACCAGTTCGGGAAGACTAAAGTGCACTTACAAGGTTGTCCATTTTTTGGGCACCCTAATCCACCTGCCCCATGTCCCTGCCCGCTCAAGCAAGCGTGGGGCAGTCTCGATGCGCTCATCGGACGGTTGAGAGCGGCGTATGAGGAGAACGGCGGGCGGCCTGAGTCAAACCCTTTTGGGGCGAGAGCAGTTAGGATATTTTTAAGGGAAGTTAGGGAAAGTCAGGCTAAAGCACGTGGAATTCCTTATGAGAAAAAGAAAAGGAAAAGGAATTCTGGGAATGTATCGGCCCGTGTAGAGCTTTCTTCTACCACTACTTCCGCCGTCGGTGGCGCTGATGCCGCCGCCGCCGCCGCTGATAATAGTGCACCCGCTGAAACGACTACTAGTACAGTACAGTAGTTTTTTTTTAGTTTTATAATCTCTTATTAATTGTCAAAAAAGTTATACATATAAATATGATTTGGAGAAATTGTTATAATTACAGAATCGAAGCATTCAATTAAATTTAGTAGAAATGAATTAATTGTTTGCAAATATTAATTAATTATAAACAGGTTTAGCAATATATATTCAACAGTCTCAATTATTATAGCATTGATAAGTTTATTATATATGGCGTGTTTTGACTTGTGAAGCTGCATTTATATGCACTCACAAGTTTTACAGAATCAAGCTGCGTCAAGTCAAGTTGTAGAATGTTTAAATTTGACTAGTTCGTTTTAAGATATTTAAATTTGCTTAAAATTTTACGAGTTTGAGTTTAAGTCGCATTTTGTGTCTAAGTTCAAAATTTTATTTACAAATATGTTTGTTTGAAATTCACAAACTAACTAATATTTTTACAGAGTTTTTCGAATTTAGCTAAACATAAATTGAAAAATTCTATTTGATGCAAAAATAGAAATTAACATATTTATTGAATATTATTAGTATTATATATTTTTATATATAAATAAAATTATTTTTAATTGATATAATATAATTAATCATAATATGTTATATATTTTATTAAAATATAATTTTCTTCTAACATTTATTAGTTTTTAAATAAATTATATACATATATGAAATAAAGAGAAAATATGAAGATACATATTAATATTTAAAATATAATATGTTTATTCACGAACATTAAACGAGTATGTTCGTGAGCTTTCAAATCGAGTACCACATTGTTCAGATTCGGCTCATTTATCTATTTGAGTCTAATATTTTGTTCACGAACATATTTGATTGTAAACGAGTTAAGAACTCGACCGAACTTTTATAAGGCTCGAATTTGAGCAACTCGCGAGCGCGTGATTCGTTCACAACCCTATAATTTTATACTTGTGTTTTCTTATCACAACTTTTTTTAATTAATCAAACACATTAAATTCCGTTTCATCAATAAACTTTAATTTACTGTCTCGCCATAATTTCTGCAACAATACCAAACACACTCTAACACTATGAATTAGCAACGACGAAATCATTTACATCTCAAATTAATCTAATTTACAACTTAAACTTGCTTTTGCTCTCCTCTTAGCTCTTGGAGTAGACTTGCAAATCTTGGCCCGGAACCGGCGGGCCGGACCGGAATCGGCCCTGCTGGACCCGTCGGTTCCTGAACTGGAACCGGAACCGGACGAACCGGCCATTTCCAGTTCCGGTTCCAAGGTTTTTGGAACCGTGAACCGTCGGTTTACGGTTCCGAACCGGCGGTTCGGTTACTTTTCAAAAGAAAATTGGACTCGAACCACCGGTTCTGAACCGGAACCGGCCGAACCGGAACCGGCGGTTCAAAAATCGGCCCGGAACCGAAATCGGCCCGACTCGAACCGTGCTATTCACGGGCCGGTTACGGTTCGGGACTTTCCCGAACCGTGAACCGGCGGTTCCGGCCCTTTTTGCAAGCCTAGTTTAAACTACTTACAATTGTTCCATGGCCAATTTCCTTCCTACTTTGTATTGAACCCAAAAAAATGGAAATTACGATTCCTTTTGCCCTAAAAAAATGGATATTAAGATTCCTTTTGCCCTCATGACTAGACGTGTAAAAATCGGCCCGGAATCGAGCGGGCCGGACCGGAATCGGCCCGGCCGGACCCGCCGGTTTACGGGCCCAAATCGGCCCGGCCCGGAACAGGGTCAAACCGGTCCCTGGGCGGGCCGGTTACGGTTCACCAAATGGTGAACCATTGAACCAGCGGTTAAACTGCCGGTTCAACCTTTTTTTTTTATTTCTTAATATTCCAACCTTTTTTTTAATTTTTTTATTATTTCTTTTTATTTTTTCAGTTACCTAACCCACTAACTCTATTTTCTAAACCACTAACTCTAACAAAATAATAAAATAATATTCTCTCTCTCCCAATAACATTAATTCCTAAACCACTAACACTAATTTCTAACACACTAACACTAATTCCTAACCAACTAATACTAATTCCTAACTCACTAACAAAATAATAAAATAATTTTTATAATTAATAAAATAATAAAAAATTTAAATAATTTTTTTTAAACAAAAGATTAAATAATTAAAAAAAAAACCGAACCTCCCGAACCGGCGGTTTGGCCCGGAACCGTCTGCTAGACGGGCCGGTTACGGTTCGGGGGTTCCCCGAACCGTGAACCGCCGGTTCGGGCCCGAAACCGGCGGTTCAGGCCTGTTTAGCATGTCTATCTTGGAGGGTTCTGCGTAGTGTTGTGTTTGGCTATCTAACTACTCCATCCATTCTAATTTTTCTTGAAGAAAAAGCCTATATTCACATACTTGTCGAATTAGCTCGACTTAACCCACGAGTCTATCTATTCTAAATTGATTGGTAATTTTAAACAATCGATGAGATTAAAAAATTAAATTAGTTATGCATGGTAGTTATTATATATTTTAAAATATTATTTTTATTTAATAAATTATTTTAATTGAATAATAAATATTTGAATGAATAAAATTATATTGAGTATATACAAATATCATTAATTTAATAAAAATAATGATAATTTTTAAATAATAAATTATGTATATAAAAATAAAAATGTACCAATATACTAAAATAATATATTTAAAATTATAGCCTATTAAATTGACACGAAAGGAATAATTTCATGAAAATAATTTTTTAATCAACATGAGTTAGGAAGATTCAACTCTTGTACGATATCATATATTTTAAGATAATTATTTATTATTAAGTGTATTTTCTAAGAATAAAATTTGTCAATTACATATAATGTCGAAATCTCGTGAACGAAACAAACGATTACTGAATTTTCATATATATCCTCTTATACTTTGTCACCATTCAACTTCATTTTCTCTTTTACCAAAATAGGTCTGTTCTGTTGGTACACTGTCCATTTTATTTCTGAAATTATCACTCAACTTTAATCTATTTTCTAAAATCATTATTCAATAACATTCCATTTAAACATATAGTTTTAGATAAACACTCAATTTGCTGAAGTGATCAGCAGATTAATTGAAATAAATTAAATTACAACTACTCAACATTCGTTGGAAAATTTATCTGAAGTACTTTTTCAGTTTCATTTTAAATGTCAATTATTTTATTACATATTTTAAGAAATCTCATATGTTACCGTAATTTTTTCAAATTTACTTTTGTATGAGAACTATACAAAAATGTGATCAATTATATGAAATAAATATTTCTTAAAACTATAAACTTCTATCATTAATATATGAGAGTATTCTAGTAATATTTTTATGAGAAATTGAATTGTACCATTTATTTTGAGACAGCTAAAATACAATTTCGTGTGATTTAAAACGAGACGGAGGGAGTAATATTGTTTAAAAAATATTTTCTAATTCTCACAAATCTTAGCTGATATGTTGATAACTTCATGAATGATACTTAAGAGATTTATGACTTGTAAGTTGGTGTTATAGATATTTTTTTTTGGTTTGAACTCCCGATATCCCTGACACATTGGCCGAGATTAATCCAGGTTCGGAGTGAGAGACACGGCTCCTCTCTCATGGGGGCGACTCTCCTCAGACTCGAACCTGAATTCAAGTTTTCATGAGAGGGTTGGATTGTTAGTCCAACTAACATTTCGTGGGTTGTTGGTGTTATATAGTGGTAGCAATACTTAAAGGAAATCTATCAATGCAGTTGCAATGGTTTAATTGCAAGGGTTATAGTCAAACAACCCAAGACTCTTTTTTTTTTGGTGTTTTTTTTTTGTGTGAACCCCGGTATCCTCGACTCACTGGGCCGAGACTAATCCGGTTCGGGGATGGAATGGTTTAAGGTTAACTCCCCTCCCAAAGCGACATTGCGGAGAATCGAACCGTAGTTCGTCTTACCAAGTTCAGCCCACATATACCACTGAACCAAGAGGTACTCTAGTCCACTTGTTTGTTCATGTCAGAAAATACATTTTGCAAATGGAAATCATGACATGAAGATGGTAAACACCAAAGAAGAGAAATAGTGTATGGAGAAAGATGATGAGTCAACACGAGACCACAAGAGAGAAAAGGAATAGGAATACAAAATGCCTCTTAAGTTAAATTTATTTTACGATTTAATTAGTTTAAAACGATTGTCCAACCTTCATTGGAATTTTTTCGCAAAATAAAGACAATAATATTAAAGCAAATGATATGCTGAAACTATATGATAAAGATATGTTGGAATTAGTGGGTCTGATCTGTCCATGACGAGATAGATGAAACTCAGATCAAATAAATATTTGTTAGATATTTGGATGTACAGGAACAAAAATTCACACATGAACAAAAACTCCACCTCTCCTCTTCTCACCATAGAAAAAATTAAGTGTTTTCTCATGGATCATTTACCGAGGCCAAGTAAATACGGTCGAATAGACTGCGTGTGACAACTCCTCTTCTCTATTCATTGTTTGTAGTTGGAGGAGGCTGGCAAAATCATTGTTTTTTTACGTATCTCTTCTTCATTTTGCTACATTAACAAAGTTAGATTTACGTTTACGCGATTTACTTTATATGTTATTGTTTATGGCAACTATTGAGATGCCCCACATTGGTATCATAGGACTAGACTATTTTAAATGTTAAAATTAGGGGAGTTTAAGGGACTCAATAAGGCAACAAAGTACAAACGTTATATTCAGTAAAAATAAATCTGGACCTTTTATTTTTTCAGTAAAAACAGTTTTAATTTTACATAATCTATGCAGTTTCAGTAAAACGAAGAAGGTGACTCAATGAGTCCCCTCCCTCAAAGTCCTCATATTAAAATTTATCGTTAAAATTATGTTTTTATGTCTAAAATCATTGTTGTCAATGTCCATTAGACTATCGTAGGTGATGTAAAATTTCGGTTGAAATCTAAGAATAAAAATAAGTGTTTTTTAGAATCTTGTCCAAACCGCAAAAAAATTAGTCAAAATTTTGTGATTGTGATATCACCATTAAATTCAGAAGATCAAAAAACTTAAAGTCGCAGTTTTGGTGATCGAAAAATCTTAGAAAGGTAGTGAACGAAGACGGAAAAGTTTTGAAAAATCTATTCTTTATGAACAGTGACGACCACCTGGAACAATTTTGTTTTGAGAAGAAAACGGTGAAGTGTTGTGAACTGGTTGGCTGTGGCAAGAAAAGTCAGCATTTTGACCAATCTTCTGAGCTCGACATGTGTCGAGACAGCAAAGTGAGTACACTTATTTTTTTCTACACGCAATGCAAGTGTTATTCACTCGCGGGGCGTTTTTTGGCCAGTGAGTGCAACTGTTAGTTTCTGACTACCAAATTTTTATATTTTTAATTTATTTTTGAATTTTTGATATAATTTTGTTGTAATTTTTTGAAATTCAAAAGTAATTTTTTTAGTTATTCGTTAATTAAGATTTTTATTTAAATAAAATTACAATATGTTTGTGGTGAAATTTCATAAGAATTTATTTTCTAAAAATTATGTATTTTTTAGAATATTTTATTATGAATATTGTATAAAATTTATAAAATATTTTATCATAAATAATTTTATTGAATATAATATTTAACATAAAATAATTTATATAAAATTTTGAAATTAATATCATTATAATACACGACACTCTACCATGTTACGTGAATCCAACTGGTATCTACATGCTAAAATAAATGCTTACATTTGAAGCACCGAAAGAAATCTGAGTTGTGTTCGCAATCAAATTACAACCTTCGAACTAAGTGCATAAAAATAAACTAATAAACAACTAAGATAGAAGAAAACAAAGTAAAAATGTTTGAACGGTTATCTCCGAAAACAGTTTACTAATCATATACTTCTTTCTATATCATGTGTCTCTGCAATGTAAATTACCGCTTTAATTTTGTGACAAATGTTTGAACGGTTTCATTTCATTAACTGCACATCAATTATAATATCTCAGCTTCTTTTTATTTGAAATTCACACTCATTTTATTGATCTATCATATCCATGTGAACTTCACACTCATTTTATTTAACCTAATATTTGAATTTCTCATTCCCTTCGTTTGTTTATAAATAAGTAAATTTTTTCAAGCAAGCTAAAAATTCTAAATAAATAACTATCTTTTTCGCTTGACATCTATCATATATCAAAAGAAACTTTCTAATAATCAACAGTTTAACCACACAAATCTATCAACAGAAATTTTTTGATTATTTCTGCTAATAATTCTATCCGTTAAAAAAAATTCGCAAAATAAATAATAATTACACATAAATAATAGAGACCAACAGCCAACAAATTTTCCATTAATGCATCTGTCTCTAATCCTAATGAAAATAACATGTGTTTGAATAATAGACTATAACATCAACAAGAGATACCTTAGGAGCTTTACGCATCCATGAAAATAAGGCAAATAATGCTGCCCTTCTAGTTACGCACCACCTCAGTCTGAAAATGACCATTGGCCAACCCCAAGTTTCTTTTCCTTTATATATATTAACATTATCTTATCAATACTACATCATATTCTAATTTATTAATCATCATATAGACCCACCATCGTGTAAATAATTTCTTACACGATAACATGATTAACGAGTATACAATTCAATACGATTCCTTTATATATATTAACATTATCTTATCAATACTACATCATATTCTAATTTATTAATCATCATATAGACCCACCGTCGTGTAAACAATTTCTTACAATAACATGATTAACGAGTATACAATTCAATACGAAACAAATTATATAAATTTAAATTTTATAATATTTATCTTATAAATAATGATATTTAATGGAAAAATCGGTGACTTTTTAGACTAAATTGTCACCTTTATGCTTTATTATCATAGCGCGTAGATTAACTGGCGTGGGGTTGTTCTAGCTTAACCAGAGATCTCGAGTTCAAGTCCTGGGTACGCAGCTGCGTTAAAATTTGGTTGAGAGAGCTTTGTCGCCCTTATGATCTTATTCGGTTCGAACGAAGATTAGTCTGAAGTGACCCAAAAAATCATCATGGTAATTCATATAATTGATTTGTTGCTTTGTATGGTTCTGGCTTTCTGCAACTTTGTTTTATTTATACTTTTCTTATTTTATATCAAAGAAATTAATCATTGTTCATATA